>CM030858.1:7545300-7670300 GCA_018105865.1 Metaphire vulgaris
TTGTAGTAGTACATCAGCACCAGTCGATGGTCGCTTCAGTAAATAATCGTAGTCGTGATCTTGTCCGAGGTAGAGATCGTCTCTCTCCATCACAATCTTTCTGTCTCTCCCTCCAAGGGTTATTTCCAGGATTATCAATTTGGGGGGTGTCGGTAAATTCTGGGGTCCCCTGCCAAAAAAGTCTCACAAGCTAAAAAAAGACCACCCAATAGCTGAAATTGGGGTGGGGTGGGAAGATGGGATGTCGGTCTCAAATTGAGGGGTGTTGGTGATGTTAGAGGGGTGTAAGAATATTTCTGCTCCCTCCATCTATATATCTGTCTCTCTCTTTCTCTTCCTCTCTCCCTCGCTTTCTCGTTGTCTGTCTGTCTTTGTCTGTCCCTCTCTGTCTGTCTGTCTCTCTGTCTCTCTCTGCCTCTCTGCCTCTCTGTCTCTGTATCTCTCTAACTCTGCTCTCTATCTGTTCTCTATCTCTGTCTCTGTCTTTGTCTGTCTGTCTCTCTCTCTCAACCCGCCCCCGGCCAAATTCTGGAGCCGCCACTGCACGATGCCCGCGATGACGACAAAATTAATGTCCCCGTTGTCCAGTACGTCTTCTCAGACTCGTCCCCGGGTAATCAATCTCCAACCCTTCGATACATAAATCGTGACCTCCCACCCCACCGCTCTAAATCACGGTTTCTTCGCGCTAGCTTTATCGAAACCGACGTCAAATCTATATATATATATGAAACACGCGAATGCAGATAGTGTATTATGCGCGCTCGAGTTCCTAGCCTTGTGTCTTGTATTTCGTTGTCTTCCCCCCGCCCCCGCCCCCGCCCCATTGGATATTGGTCCATCCGAAAGTAGATCGTTGGAAGTGGCTGAGTCAGAATTCCTTTGTCCCAAACAGATTCCCATTCGTCGGCCCAGTATGTTTCAGACCCAACCCTACCCACGAGAGCAGTAGGGGTTACTTGACCCAACTCAACCTAACCCATCGTCAGTGTTTATTATAGGCCTTCTCTGGGGGGAATTCCCCCCCCCCTCCCCAAGTTTTAAAAATCCCCTCTTCCAAATTTTTTATACGTTGGCTGGGGGATGGAAATTCCCCCCCCCCCACAAGTGTGGAGACTCAGACCTTGTCTCTCCAAACATTTCAACCCCCCCCCAATGTCAAGGTGGCTAGAATAAACACCGCCCATCGTAGTACATTACAATTTCTTAAACTGTGGCTTATTTTCTTACCCAACCCACCATAAACATGAAAATGTCTGACCCAACCCAACCAACTCCAACCCCAACCCGACCATTTGGTGGACCCAGCTCATGCCCAATTCCTGGTATGCCTCATCCACGCACCGTGTGTGACGGGGAAACCTAGTTAGTCGAAATTGGTTTAAATTTTCCGGGAGTCGACGTTACGTGAAATGAATTCTAGGAATGCTGCGCTCAACGAATTGACATGTAATTCGCAATCCACACATGACACTCTGTTACAGTCGATATTGGTGGCAAAGTGGTTCAAGGCAGTGTTTATTCTAGCCACCTTGACATTGGGGGGGGGGGGAGTTTGAAATGTTTTTATGGGACAAGATTTGTCTTTCCACGCTTGGGGGGGGGGTAAATTTCCATCTCCCAAGCCAACATATACAAATTTGGGGAGGGGGAATTTTAAAACTTGTGGGGGGATTCCCCCCTACAGGCCTAGAATAAACACTGGTTCAAGGAATGTACAAAATCTAAGGAGGGGTAGAGAAAATGAAGGAGGTGGGGAAGGAAAATACTCCCCTAAGTTTGCAAGCCTGCCTGTCACACAATAATTCAACGAAGAGAAACCATTTGCTCAACTCCTTGTGGTAGCATTTCAATACTTAAACACCAGATTTTGTATTTAATTAGGCCTATACTGTGCTCAACGAATAACGACCAGCTGGGAGGCCAATACGATGCCAGAATCCATTTCATGTTGCGTCGCCGATTCCTGATATTATTAAGGGCGATTAGATGCCATGTGATAATGCGCTAATTGCTTTCTTTAACTACTAGTTACTACTTGGATACCTTCTTGCGGAAACTTTATTCCCTTTTGGTATCTTTTTTCCACCCTACCTAATTTGATATTCCTACTCATTGTACAATACTTTAATCATTGATTAATCATTGTGTTATTCCTTGTTTGTGTACTATTTTTTGATGCTGTGCTTGTCACGGATAAAGATTATTATTATTATTATTATTTATTATTATTATTATTATTATTATTATTATTATTATTATTATTATTATTATTATCATTATTATTATTATTATTATTAATCACTCTTTACATTGCTACTTTGTCTTCAATTAATTTAGGATTATGATACGAGTTTGTATCCATTACTTTTGAACGATAACTATTTACCATTAAATTTCTTAGGCCTATTAATCTTTTTCTGACACTGTTTTCAGTTGCTCAATTAATTAAGGCACTTTAATGTTCTATGATGATGATGATGATGATGATGATGATGATGATGATGATGATGATGGTGGTGGTGGTGGTGGTGGTGATGATAATCAGGGCGCGATTTGTAGGGGTCAGGGGGAATATTCCCCCCATCGCCCAACTGCATTTCCCCCACTGCTACATCCCCCACCACTACACCCCCCACTGCTACATTTCCCAAGAACTACATCCCCCCAAGCTCGACATACCCCCCCCACTGCTCCAGGTCACAAATCGCACCCTGATGATGATGATGATGATGATGATGATGATGATGATGATGATGATCTTGTAAACTGTACAGTACGTCATTTCATTTGTGTTTTGGAAAAATAAACTATCTATCTATCTATTCTGTTGCTGTTACTGTTACTGTATATTATTGTAGATCAACGTAATCGAAAACGGAGCCGACAGACGTCAGCCGCCGAGGGTCGTCGACCCGGAAGGCAAGCACAGGGCCCGGCAGATCGACAAGATATCAAGGAAAATGTTCCCTCTCGCTTTCATCCTATTCAACCTCGTCTACTGGACGATGTACACGCTTCCGTTCGCAGAGGACGACGATTCGGACATCTGACCTTTGCCCTCTGACCTTTTGAATGCACACCGCCCTCCTCGCAGCACTTCATTCAGTTCATCTCTACGCCTCTTAATTGAGGGTTCAGCATCTCCGCACATCGCTTCTGTCTGTGGATACTGTCTTTGCGCAGGCTCTCGTCGTTTTGAACATCCATAGCCATTAGGGTGATCTAAAGTGGCTTAGCTAGGCTGGCATTACTGACCGTGTTAAAGCCACTATAGGGGGCGCTAACGGGGTTTGAACCACGCTCCGTCAGCCTGCCGCTCCAGGGCGTAACCCACTCTGCCACCTTCCGCCCCTCCCCGCTCGATCTGTCTCTTTGGTGAGCACTTCTGCGACTCGGTAGCATCTCCGCGGAGCCTTTCGAGTTCAAAAACATCAGCGCATCTTCTTGACAGAACTGAGTCGCAGACGCAGAAGACTTTAAAACATCAATGTTCGGAATATAGGCTTACAGATTATAGGCCTATAATATTACATAATAGGTAGGCAATACCACAAGACCCTACACATTTGCTGATCTACAGAGACCTATGATCTAATGCTTAACTTGTGTTAGATGGATGCGGAGCATGGGCGCCCACAGAATTTTTCCAGGAGGGGCAAAACGCAATGGTCAAGGTTACGCCACATACATTTTACCAGGAGGGGGCAAAACACAGTTTAACACAATGGTCACGGCTAATATTCCAGCAAGGTTTTCAAATCTCAATATGAAACTTTGGTATTTGCATTTTCTTTCCAGGGGGAGGGTAAGTGCCTCCTTTTACCCTAATGTGCGGGCCCCCATGGTGTGGACACGCCTGTGGCAGTTGTCAACTGCAGCTAAGGACTGTCGTGGTGCAAATGCATGTTAATAACTGACTGCCAAAGAAAAGCCTCAAAAATGCGCCGAGATTTATTACACACGTAGGGACCTATATGCCGTTCAATCCCTTTATATCTAAGCCTTCACTCCTATATACAACTGTCGAGACCGAGCAAGATATGGCAATAAATGAATTTAACATTTATAGAAACTAAATTATCCCATATGGATGGCTAGATAAGCAGTGGCGGTTCCACGTGGGGAATGAGAAGGGATGCATGCCCCACCGGCAGTGTGATTCCAGTTGCTCATTATATTTCAGTTCCAGTTTCAGTTCCGTTTTGCAAAACTATTTTTCAGTTTCCGTTTCCGTTTCAGTTTTGTATATTTTTCAGTTTCAGTTTCAGTTGCAGGTATTTTTCAGTTCCAGTTTTTAGTCGTTCTAATAAAAAAGCAGACTTAGGATGAAAGCCCTACATTTAAATACTGTAGCAACAGTAGCATTACAGCACAGCGTTTATTTGACATTTCATATTCATTTTTATTCAACTGGTTATAAGGGTTCACAGCCTGAAAGTCTCTGACATTACACATGTGAAGTTTAAAGTTAGTAGAAACAAAGTTATTTGTGAATGGGTTAATTTCTAACAGAGCATCATACCAGTTACATACATAACTTAAGTAAATAAATTGCTTACATTAATCATTCATTTTCTTTTGGCTTCTTTCTCGCGATACTCAGCAAATGCAGCATTGTGACAACTCTCTAGATGACTTTTAACATTTGTTGAATTGCTGCCCGCAATTAACTTTCCACAGGGCGAGTTGTTAGACAGTAACAAGACATTTACTTTTGTCGGCAATCTTATCATACTGAAAATATTCCCAAATCACACTCTCTTTTTGACGGCCACTGGTTACCTTAAAGCTCATTGTTAAAATGTTACTAAAATATTTGATTAGTTGGCCTATACAACTGTCACGTCAATGCGCAGGAAACTAGACCGTTACCAGCGACAAACAAAGCAATACAATAAAGTTGGAACTTGCATCGAGTCCCGATCTCTGCTAAAGTAGGTCAATCAGCAAAGCAGCGTGTACTCCGTGCAGGCCTTACAGGCTTGGTAGACGAATACCGTCAATTAAGGGGCCAAATAACTACTGTCACTGCGGGGACGTGACGTCCTGTTGCCCAGGCCGGCAATCGGTCGAGCGAGCAGTAAACAACTGGACTATTGAGTACTGACCTACGTGTGGACAATAGATCAATAGCAAGCCTGTCATGCACACAGCTGCACTGATGTTCGCCTACCATATTCAGATTACTGAAACTGAAACGATACTGATATGACTCGATTTTTCAGTTTCAGTTGCTTATTTTCCAGTTTCAGTTTTAGTTGCAGTTTTGCGTATTTTCCAGTTCCAGTTCCTGTTCCCGTTAACGGATTTATTATTTATCAGTTAACGGATATTTCAGTTTCAGTTTCAGTTAACGGGAATCACACTGCCCACCGGACTTTTTTGCTTATGAAATTTTTGGATAAAAATCTAGAAAAAACTACGGGGAAAACTGCGGATGACCTTTCTTTGCTTGTCAACCTATTTTTCGGCTAAAGTGTAGTAAAATTAGTCAGCCTTTTCCGGCAAAGTTTATTGATCTTTTCCCTTCTCTTTTCATCCCCCACCAACTTCCTATGAATTCATTTCATCTCCCCCCGCCAAGAAATCCTGGAACCGCCACTGTAGATAAGCAATTCCGCAAGAATGAAGGAAATGCCACATTAGGAGATTTAATCATATATACAAGTTACATATCTAAAAATAAAATTCCATAACTATACTAGTTTTCTAGATTATGAATGATTCGAAAATGAAATGTGCCGCTACAGGTACAAATTCAAATGAAATGTGGAATTAAGGCAGATCATCAGAACACTTGAAAAGTAGGCCTACTTTGTAATGTCCTCAAATATAATCCCCAGTCTGCACACAAAATTAAGTTTTCAAATAAAAAATTATTGAGATGCAGAGGCGGCTCCACAGAGGGGGGCCCGTGTCCCCTATTGAGTGCCTGGCCCCCTGTTGGGACCCTATATTTAATGCTACATACATAACAACAAATGGTTGGGCCCCATGATTAGAAGTTGCCACCCCAACGGCCCCCCACTTGCCAAATCCTGGAGTCGCCACTGTTGAGATGTGAATAGGCCAGTCTTTTAGTAGTCAGTTCTTATCCTAAAACAAGTACACAAATCACAACAAAGCTATGCAACAAATACATATTGCATACAAATTAGTTTTTCTCCAACACGTTTCCATCATACTCAAACCCTTCCTGTCCTGAATGCTTATATACCCAATCGGTTCCTGTCTTGATAATTATATAATTATGTTTGGCTGCTCAGTCAGTTATTTGCTGGAGAAGCCCTTCTTAACCCCTTAACTGGGTATTTAACTGTAACTCAATGTAAAATGGACGGATATATCCGGGGTCCCCAGTTAAGGGGTTAAGCAAACAAATTAACTTACATGTACATCTATCAGCTTCACTGCCTATCACCGCTAACATATCAGAACACAATGAACTTGATACACTGATGGGACTATTTTAACTTTTATTCAATGCAAAGACATTAGACTGCCCAAGATATTAAATCTCTGACTAGTGTTTAATCCAGACTCCTGGACTCCGGAGGGGGAACTGACAAAGCGGGGGGAGACTGACAAAGCCGGGGAGGAAGTCAGCTAGGGGCTGCTGTTAGTTGATGTAGTATGCCAAAATTTCCGAGGGGGATTTCAAATTTCCAGGGGAAAAAAGGGCAATTTCCCCCGGAAATTGTCTAGATTAAACCCTGTCTCTGACCACGGGCATTGAACCTAGGCTGATAGATCATCCCAGATGAAGGTCTAGCATTCTACTAGTGAGCCAATCATAACTGAAAGATGCTCCTCACTATAAGATCACACAGAATAAGGCGGTAATGGTAGTGGGTTAAAACTACCGGTATATGAAATTATTTTCATTAACTTAGTCCTTAGGCATGATGCAAAGTTGCAACCTACAAAGGTAATCTTGTTCGGATTGGAAGTCGAAAGTGCCAATGGCTTGTATTGGTCAAGAACTACAGAGTTCCTCAGCTTCACAGAAATTTGTCTTTATTGAGGCATTGTATTTCTACTGTAAGCTATAAATGGCTCAGAAGAATACTCAGGATTGGACACATAGAACATATAAGAAATGAAGAAGTTAGAGAGAGAACACTGCAACCGAGCATCATGGAAGTCATCGGAAAGAGAAGAATGAAATGGACCGGACACATACTCAGAATGGAAGAAATAAGAAACCCAAAACGAATTTTCGACTACAAACCAGAGGGAAGAAGATCTAAAGAAAGACCGAAAAGACGATGGGTGGACGGATTGGAAGAGGATCTGCACATGGCAGGGATGAACCTCAATGGAAAAACTGACGGAAGACACCGAATGACTTTGGAAGAAATAGCGAAGGACAGAGAACTTTGGAGAGATGTCGCGGAGAGAAGTCGATAGCTGGACACAGCTGGAGGACGAAGACCTGACCTGACCTGTACTGTAAGCCATCATCAACTCTTATTAAACTGCACAATGAAATCAAAGTTTAAATATTCTTGTTGGAATAAAAGGGGAGCAAATATTTGCTGAATCAGATGTTGTCAGCTTAAATTTAACAACCATATACTAAACAATAATGCACATGCCTAAGGTAGGCACTATTTATCTGTTATATGAAATCAAGAGATCATATAATATTGCAATGATAAATATAATATGGCACAGCAGAATGTGAAGAGATCTTAAATAAAATTATTTTTAATATCAATCGTCAATCAATCAATCAATCGATCGATCAATCATCAGAGAAATTTGAGTTACTGAAAGCCCATTAGCACAGCAATTGATTTGTCAAGTTTTAGTAATTTCTTAAGACTAAACTTATGCTGGTATTAAGGTATTGAAGCATTTAACGAAAGTATTGAATTTCACTAATGTAAACAGCATTATGCACATACCGCAGATCCGACCAACAATGCCATCAAACACCTAAAATTCAGAACACAAGCTCTGCATTTGCCTAAACAATCACGCAATTTTATTTCAGAATATCAAACTCATTTTGCCCTTCAAAAATTCAACTACATATATGGAAACTGCCCTTGATAGTAACTGATGCTTTCTAACTAACATGCAATCCAAGGATTATAATTGGAAATTGTGCTGACGAACATTATGCAGCTATACTGTCATGTAATATTTCATATCAAATTAATTATAGAGTAAATTAAAATACGGTCAATCAAAAACTATTAAATATTTACTTTTAATCATCTGAGATTTTAATGACAAACAAGAGAAAATCATTAAAATATCATAAGACAAAATTACAGGCACAAAAATAAAACCATGTCAAAGTAATAACAGCAGAACATTACATTACCATAATACAAACAGAGAAAATTTACAAAAGTTTACATCGTACCACAATGAAACATTTACTGCTATTGCAAAGCCTGGAACTGTATTAAATCAAATGCAAGTGGTAAAGTAAGGTAATGACTTGTCTGGAAATCATAGTGATCAATTCTGCAGAGAAAGTGATTCATTGAAAATGACAATGCTACCTACATAGCCTCACGACAATCTGCTTATAATTAATCTAATCATAAAATTAGTGGGCATAGAAATTTATCATGAAATCCCAAATCTGTAAATTACGCATCGTAGGTCGGAAAGAATATTTTACAATCTCACCACATTCTTTCACCACATACCACAACTAGATTCACAACATGCACAATGTTATGCAATTTGGAAAAATACACATCACAAGATTCCTCCTCTCTTCGGCTGTACCATGAAACTAAGTAGGCCTAACGTAATAACATTTTGTTTTTGAAAGCATGCCAAATTTACAAACGGTACAGAAAATTACCAGAATTAATTCTGTAAATGATGAGATACTAATTAAAAATGACAATTTACGTCAAATTTCTTAATTTATCCCCCAATAACAACATCATGGACTTGTGCTCCTCCAATCCAAGCACTGTTCAGATTCACAAAAGACAGACAGCTATTATAAAGTTCAACATCCTAACCTAAATGTTGTCTAAACGAGGGCTGCACCAAACATTCGATTCGTATTCGATTCTGAATAATGCGCAAAGTCAATTATTTGTATTCGTCCGAATAATACCACCCAAAATACGAATAGTGTTCAAGCGACGACAAGAAGCAACGCGTCATTTCCGGATTGTGTTCAGCGCGTGTTTGTGAAGCATATACGTTAATTAACTAGGCATTCGAATTCAAAAATTCAAACAGCCGAATTAGACATATCATATGATATTTTCGTTAATTCAGGTTAAGTAAAATTGTCTAGCTTAGACTTGAAACTTTAGAGTTCAGATATGGATAAGCAAGGTCAAATTTGGAAATATTTTTTCATTTGTGACGATGAAACCAAAGCCATGTACATTTTGTACTGTGTTTGTATTCGATTCGTATTTGGTCAAATATTGCCCCATTTATTCATATTTGGTCGAATAGTGAAAATACCCTACTATTCAGTACAGCCATAGTCTAAACATGTTTGGACAATCTGCTACATAAGTACATAGAAAACCAAAGAGTAGCCAACACACACACACAACACACACACACCCATACCCACAACACACACACAACACACACACCCACACCCACACACACTACAATGGCAGCCAGATTACACCAACTGGAAAGCCATAGAAAATAAAGTTCCATTATACACAAAAACAAACTTCATATCAGAGTCTGCTGCAAGTAGTTACGTTACTAGTCCATCTTAATGTTAACATATATATATCGGACGAATTTCAGTGAGGCAAAGAACGACGTCGTCCCTAGCATCAGAAAGAAAATGTAACAGGCCAGGAAAGTGTAGCCAAAGAACTCAATAATCTGCAGCATTCCCGACATGTTGGACCTCTTAAAGTAGTAGAACAAGGCGTAAAAGAAAACGAACAATCCCGTTGACCTGCAAGACAAACAGAACTGAATCAATTACAGGCAATAACAGCCTCCAAATACAAGCTCTTCAATTTCAGTGAACATTTATAAGCGGAGGAAAGCGTCTGAAAGAAGAGAAATTGCGAATGAGCGGAGAGCTTATATACAATAAATTCCATAAATTAAACCAAAGTAAGTGGAAATAAAAATATTCAATCAAGACTATAAATATTATTATTATTATTATTAACTAGACAATTTATATAGCGCAATAAGCATGGCAAAAATGACCAAAGACAAAAGCGCTTTACAATACTATGCATAACCGATGGTGAATAGGGTCAATATTTTCTACATGCACCCAGACTGGATGCATGAAGCATGCATGCATGCATGAATGCATGCATGCATGCTTCATGATGCTGATGCATGCATGCATATTACAAGTTATAACCACCAGAGCTGGCTCAAACAAGACTTTGCAAAGGAGTCAGATTGAAGTCAGAGCCTTTAAAACTAAAAGACTTGCATTTCTGTAGTGAAACGTTTAGTTTTAAGAGTTCATTTCCACTATTCTTACTTTTCTGACCTGCTTAGAATTCAATATCTCTTAATATTTGGCTGCATTCTTAAAACTAACCAGTTATTTTCTGATGTCAAAACAGCTGACTAAATGATTGAACATAGAATAAATTTTTGCAGGTTTTATATGTAAAAAATCTAAAAAATCTAAGGAATTTTCCACTCTCACACAGATGGCAAAAATTCAAAGCTCATGATTGTAAGACACTAACAGATCTTATCACAGAAGAAACTATGTTAAATTGTTGCTTTCAAAGTAAAAATTCATGAAAAAAGGCAGAGAGAAAATAAAATTGAAATAAAAGCAAAAATAAAATCATGCAATAACAATATAGGCCCCACTCTGTGGAGTTGTCAATTTCTCATGCAGGCACAAAAGAATTTGCCACACAGTGCCTAAGTTTCATTCTTCTTCTAATCATAATATTATTATGTTTAAATTGGCAACTATTTAGCATTACTTTGGTCCATTTGGCATTGTGCCTATTGTTCCCATAATAACACCAAAGCTAAGCAATGTTGAGCATGACTTGGTATTTGTATGGGTGGCTGCCCTACGATCCAGTCATAATATTGGCAACCAACTTGGTCATTCTTCACTCTTGCATAGATAAATGAGTAGCAGTGTTAAACTGTGGGGGTGACAGTGGATCTGGAAAAAAATGACATATTACTCTATTCTATATAAATGTTTTGCTTTCTCCTGGAAATCAGATGACCTCAAAGTTTGGATTCAAGGACAAAACCAACTTTGACCGCACATTGATTTTTATCTGACATACTGCACAGTCTTAGAAACAATAAGGTTCATCAATTCAGCTGCAACAATGAACTTGACTTAAGTGATAAATGAAATGGTTTCCTAACCCTGCACTGAAAATAGATCTCCACCACCAGCGATAGTCTTCAACGGAGAGCTGGAAGTAGGTGAGGGCAACCGATATGCACGCCGTGACGCTCAGCAGGATCGCATAGACGACGAATAAGATTCCATACAGAGTATACTGTTCTCTGCCCCATACAGTCGCAAATATGTAATAAAGTTCAACGGAAATAGCACTGCAACGTCAACACAGATACAAGAAAATTAAACGGCAACTAGCAAAGTAAAGTTTTCCCATGCCCGGATTCGAGCGTCGGGGCCGGTGCTGATCTCTGGTGGTCTCTTAGACATACAGCAATGTGGGTGGCATACACAATTAACCTAGATAGTCAGTCAAACGTCTAGGCCCGCGCTTTACTTCGCAGTGATCGCTACTCCTCAATTTGATGTTATAACAGCCCTCTAGTTGCGAGTAAGGCTGAGTCGACCTTAGGGGCTCCTACAAGAGCTGGACCCGTTCTGCCAGCGTGTCTGCCCAGCGTGTAAACTGAAAGCCTAGAACTGTGTTACTTGGGGAACATGTCGTGAATGCCACATATACTGCCCAAACATTGGCATCAGATCTTTAAAAGTCTTTCACTTTTGACATCAAAAGAACCCCACTTGTTGCAATCCAAATAAAGACCCCTGATATAGTTGCTCAGACAAAGATCCTGTCACACTTGAAAACCAAACATCTCTAGCTATTAATTTCAAAACACAAATTCTAATAGGTAATAACAAGCATGACCTGACATCAGTTACAAAAACCTCATCAAAAACAAGCGTACACATAATCCTATTAGCTCCTGATTCAATAAAGTCACGATATGTTAAAACTCTGCGTCTTAATTTCAAATTCACAAGGCATTTTAGCACAGGATTCAGATCCCATAACATCTGAGTTCATGAGGCCTATTCTCCATCATAAAACAACAGATACCTGTTCTCCTCAAGTCAATAAAATAGCCTCAGACTGCGAGAGAGAGACACACACGCAAATAGATATCGGCAGTGCAGAAAGTCTGTGAAAAAGGTGCGGGAACTCTCTTGGCGCAACCCTAACCGTAACGAACTATGGGTAGCCATCATTTAAATTTCTATACCGCTTTTTAAATCTTAGCTTAATAGTCTTGCAACAAGTACACGATGCTTTTACGATATTCGAACAAATATTGAAAAATTATGGAAAAAAATTTTCATCCAAAAAGGTGAGGGAACTTAGTGTTCCCGCTGACTTTCAGCACTGGATATTGGTAAAGAAAGCAAAGCTGATGAATAGAATGTTTTCTGGTCTCTGCCCCATGTCTTACCTAAATGGGAGAAATCCTCCCACAATGCAGTGCGCCACTGTAGATCTGTACCACACAAGCGTAGGTATTTCACGAGCAATGTTCTTTGTCCGGCACGGGGCATCAAAGCCGTTCGCCCAATTTCTGCCAAATATGCTCCCAATTACCGTCAGCGGGTATCCCACTGAAATACAAACATTGCACACCTATTTAAATCAAAGAAGAAGCAAGACACAGACAGGAATGGAAACAATGGAGCCCTGAACCTGTCCCAGGACAGAGAACATGATGATGATGAAGCACACCTATTATTGCAAAATATAGGGATACACCAGCAGAAATATGCCAATAGGCAGTCACAGCACATTTACTCAATTTTACTATTGGCAAGAATTAACATAACACATCATTTGTACCATTTCAAATTAGAATCCAGGCTGTTGTTGGCTTTCTCCTGAGCGTAATGTCATTTATTTCACACACACAATGCATCTTTAATCAGAACCCTTTCATCTTTATTTCATCAACCCCATTGTTTCTTTCTATGTTTAATAATAGTCAATTTCAGACACAGTCATCAGATATGCTTGGATACAGTTCGGCTTCAACATGCCCAACTCTCTCTCTCTCTCTCTCTCTCTCTCTCTCTCTCTCTCTCTCTCTCTTCTCTCTTCTCTCACTCTCTCTCTCTCTCTGTCACTGTCTGTCTCTCTGTCTGACTGTTTCTTTGAATTGCATTGGTAAAAGCCATCTATCTTCAACTCTTTCCTCAAGTTTATGTGCAATGCTCTGTTCTGTCACAAATGGGTCGTATCATTTTCAGATTTATTCTGTCTACGCTGCTTGAAATGGGGCTTGTGTCAGATGTTAATGCCGTAAAGAATAGTTTCAAGATAAGGAATAGTTCCAAGATCTGCTTACAAACAGCCCAGAGCGTTCCAAGCAGAAGAACAGTACCCCAAGGCAAAGCCTGTGTCGAGCCATAAACCCAAGCTATTGTATTGACAAAACTCCACACCAGAAAAAATGGTCCTAAAACACAAAAATAAAAGAAAGGTTTGTTCTTATATGTAAACACGTAACTCTGCCTTCAGTAATCAAATGCTCAATGTCAATGAATCAATAGACAAGTAGTCAACAACTGGATAACTTGGTGCTTGATCATATACTGTATAACATATGCACAAATTCACTGAGTGCATATCCATGGCATTTACTTTTGTTATTCAGATTACAACTGCAAGTAACAAATGGAAATGTTGCATGCTGTGTGCCTTCATATTGTGCCAACAAGCATGACACATAACCGTCTATTTTATACAGATGCCAAACATGTAATAAATAATGCAGTGTTAACCCTCAGAAGGTGGCGTGGTAACCTGGTAACCCAGTGATCTCCTAGTGATATATGGTTCAGGTTCAAATCCTGGTCATGGCAGTTTTTCAACCGTTTCTGTCTCAGGTTCTCGCCAAATCAAACGCAACTCTAAATCAGTATATTGAGCACTAATTTGATGGCAAGAAAGCAAGGGGAAGGCTGGAACTTGCCCTCATTAACACATCTCGTTGTGAAACTGAGCACAACGATCAGATGGACATGGGCAAGAAACATTTGCACAACAAACTCCTGGCTAAATAACTATCATTCAGATATCCTTGGAAATAAATCAAAAGCATGCAAAGCAAATCGCTCAATTTTCTCACCTGCAAACAAGATTGAAGTGAGATTGGCATTCCAAACCCAGTTAATGCCACCCATCTTTTTGTACAGATTTGCAGACACATAACCAGAAATACCTGCTTACAGATAAAACTGCTACTTTAGCACAATGCTCAAGCAGCAAATTCAACAATGACCTTCAAAATACTCTATGATGAAATATTGAAAAAATGGCTCATTTTATCACCACATCACCGTATCATGCTCACCAGTACGGTGCAGAAAAATTCAACAATGATGATATAGAATCAATACGAAATAAAGTGCCAAAAATATGCTCCACACCTTTGCTAGAGTATGCTAAGAATCTGCTGAACTGTTAATATGCAATAACTGATAACTTATAATGGACAAACTGAATGGAGCTAAGTTTTATATTTCAACTCTTATACTGTACATCGACTAAAGTAGAGAGTGATCAAGAAAAAAATATATAAATTACAGATTATTTCAAATTTCAACTCATTACACAGATTTACCAGTGTAATAAGACTTTTCACTAGTGATTGATCAAAAGAAACAAATTAACACAACTGTAGTCATTTACATTTTATACCAATTTTTAGGTAAAACAGAAGAAACCTGATCACTGTTAAGTATCAAATAGAAATACTAGGGGAAAAGAGTTTCCAGAGGGAAGTAAACTCTCGCTAAATAGGCAACCTGATTTAATTTATGTGCAAATCAAATTTACTTTAGGATGACAGAATTATTAAAAGAGTTCAACAAGCTTACATGAATACTGCTTCAAAAACAAATCAAATTAAAAACCAAAAAACATAACTATTAATTAATTTACAAATATGACATGAATTTAACCCTTATACATCCGGAACCGAGTATAATTGGTTACATTGCATATAGTTACAAAGTATCTGGTGATTTAACCCCTTAACTGGGATCCCGGATATATCCGTCCATTTCACATTGAGTTACAGTTAAATACACGGTTAAGGGGTTAAGAGATAATATTATAAACAAATTTAATGATGATAGGCGAGAAACTAATATAGATCTGGGTAATGTAGACTTACATGAGGTTAAAGCATACAATAAGATGGATGCCGTGTTCATAGAACCGTGATGATGAACGTTGAACATCCCAAGTAAAGCCATCAACAGTATGCTAGATGCGAGAATCAAAAACTGAGTACCAACACCTGCAAAAATTCAGTACCAAACAGAAATGCTTGAAACTGGTTTATACTGATTATAAAGTATTTTGAGTGAGTATGCATATATATATATATATATACACACACACACACACACACACACACACTCATAATTGCTCTCTGCCAACTCTTTAGTGGCAATAGCTAGTCAGAAAACATTTCCAGGCTTTTTGTCAAATGTAACTGTCAGTTGCCTTTCTTTAAGATCTTCTTTTATGTTGTCTACCCATTTTTTCTGGGTCTGCCTCAACTTTTTAACCTTATTTTTACCTTTTTACCACATATATATATATATATATACACACACATACATATACATATGTATATATGCTTATACAGTATATGCATATATATTTCAAAGCAGACAAATGTACTGGTGTACCAATGACATGTATTTATGCATGAGTTTCTGGAAACAATGGCTGAGAAAGGAGGCATGATTTGAGACAGTTCCTGAAGGCATCTAATGAGCAGATGGGGATGATGCTTGTGGGAAGCTTGTTTGTTTCAACCCATGAAAATAATGACACAAAATTGCAGAACCACTAGAACAACAGAAGCAGTGGAATATAGATGAATGTGTCCACTAAATGTCAGGTGTTTGTATGATTTCTAATAAGTAATTTGGGGCAGTGTTCAATCTAGGCCGTTTCCGGGGGGGGAAAGGGAATTGCCCTTTCCCCTCTGGAAATTTTGGCATACTACATGGACTAACAGCAGCTCCCTAGCAGAATTGCCCCCGGCTTTGTCAATTCCCCCCCGGCTTTTTCAGTTTCCCCCCAGAGTCCAGGAGTCTAGATTAAACACTGATTTGGGGTGCAACCATCCAGGCAAGACTTTGTGATGCGGACAAATTCAGTTCAGGCAAAGAGAGAAATGCAGATCTTTTCACCAAATGCCTAGACTAGTGCATGAAATATATTGAGAACGAAAAGTATAAAGTTTAAATGATTTAACGGCTAGTTCAGTCAGGTCAGGTCTTTGTCCTCCAGCTGTGTCTAGCTATTGACTTCTTCATGACATCTCCCCAAAGGTCTCTGTACCTTGCTATTTCTTCCAAGGTCATTTGGTGTCTTCCGTCAGCTCTTCCGCTGAAGATCCTGTCATGTTCAGATCCTCTTCCAATCGGTCCATCATCGTTTCAGTCTTCCGTTAGATCTCCTCCCCTCTGGCTTGTAGTTGAAAATTCATTTTGGGTTCTTATTTCTTCCGTTCTGAGAATGAGAATAGCCAGAAAGTCAAGGCATAATTGTCACAAACACACACAAAATAACTGAAACACCAACCAAGGATGGCACAAAAAAGTGTTTTTGCCGGCGGAAATCGAAAGACATCCGTGTGGATGATTTTCCAGCCGTTGTCTACCTCATCGGCAACATCATCGTCGTCGTCGTTGTAACGAGCAAAGTCTTTCTTAAGGACTCGAGTCTGACAAAAAAACAAATCAGAACGTAATTAAAAGCAAGTTGCAAAAAATTAAACAGAATTCTCGCATAAAATAAAACCTAGAAGAACCCACCCACGGTTTCGTTCACAATGTCATAAGTTCATCAGTAATCATTTTCCCATTGATTCTGGACTTAAAGTGATGCTCATCAGGCTACTCGCAAAACTCCTGTCAAGCGTGTCGTTGAAAGACAACAACAACAAATCAGTGCAGCATTCTTGACCATCAGTGTAACTGCATCGTTTGACGGGTACTGACAACCAGGGTTATTTCTAGGATTATCAATTTGGAGGGGGTGTTGGCATTTTCTGGGGGTGCCCTGCTGGAAAAAAGTATGACAAGCAAGAAAAAGTCATATGGCTTTCAGATTAGGGGTCGGTCTCAGATGGGAGGGGGCCTGGGGGTGTAAAAATATCCTTGCTGACAGCAGATTTCTGGTCATGCTCTGTGCATGATCAGGCATGCTTTAAAGCAACAAACGATGCTTAGGTTGATGAAAGGAAAAACCAGCATCATTATGATTAATTATTAAACGAGAACTACACATAAAGATGCATGATTTTTATAACTCTGTGGCAGAGAATCTCTTACCAAAATGATAACAACAAACCCCATTAACAGAAACACAAGCACCATAGAGTTGATGATCGACAGCCAGTGAATCTGAAGCAGACGACAAAAACAAGGAATGTACCAAATTAAGGTTTTTAGCGGTCAAGTGATGAATATTAAATACTGCAACTATTGTTATCTGAAAATATTTCATTATTCACACTGTGTATTGTAATGTATACCTAATCCCCAGCAGAGAAGGGGCTGTCCATTAATTACATCAACAAAATAGGGGGCTTGTAAAAGTTTGACAGTTGTTGACAGGGGGGGGGGGTCAAGAGAAGTTGATGTCAACAATTTAATTTTTTATAAATAATCAAAAAATTGGAAATTTCATGGAATACTATTTATTGCAATGGAAAAAAACTTGACAAAGCAAAAGAGTCATCATCACCACATTATGACACTTGCAGAGCCAAAAGAGAGGGAAAAGATATCATCATTGCAAAAAATAACACGCTTTTGAACTTTTTAGGGGGACCCATCACTGATCTCAGGGGGTCAAAAGTTTTTGGCATAATTGTTAAGGGGGTCACTGAAAGTTTGACAGTTGTTGACAAGAGGCAAGGGGGTAAAAAATTGCCCAAAAATTATTGATGTAATTAATGGACAGCCCAAAAGATGACATCAATGTGGTCAAATTACATACACTTGGTTGTCAATTCAGGTCAAGCTACGGCATGACCTAATTAACTAGAACAGAAGATATTTTCTAATTAGGCCAAATTAGAGCATGATCTAACTAACTAGAACAAGGTAGGTAGTCATGATTTCTAAATCAGGTCAAGCTAGTGCATGACCTAATTAACTGGTACATGACAGGGCACGATTCTGTTGGAGCCTCAATATGATATGTATTCATGAAAATCATATAACATTACAAATCAATAAAAAATCAATGTGGCTTATTGTTGTCTATTTGCTGATAGGATATCTTTGTCTGATGCTACAATATGAAAGCTATACTGTAGCTCTATCCAATGTAGGAAATAGGCAGCTCACATCAATTGATGAAGTCAGATTTTTAATCACCATAAGCTATCAACACAGATATTCTTTATCATAATCATCATTCTTCTCCAACAGTGAAATACCCGTTGGTGTCTACTGCAATTTGAGTTCCCTCCTCCATTTGTCTCTGTCTTGTATGGATAGATTTGTAAGCTTCATATATGCAATGCCGGGCAGTAGTTAACTACAAGTAGGTAACTACTTGTAGTTTAACTACACTTTAGTAGTTACAGAGTAGTTAGTAACTACGTGTGAACAAGTAGTTAACTACAAGTAGTTTAACTACTTTCTGCAGTAGTTATCAAGTAAAGTAGTTAACTACTGTGGTCAACTACTTTTGTTAAAACATTATTTGCCGCTTAAACCCGCTTTTGTCAACAATGCTGACGCCAGGCTTCTCGGTGAGCTCTTCGATGAGACTCTGTCGTGTAGCGGGCACATCGTCGATGTAACCCATGCCTGCCCTTGTTGCCCTTGTGCATACAAGCTTACTTACTTACCTACCAGTAATATAATATTCTATTCCTGATTTCCGGTCTCATACTTACACAACTTTTAGTAGTACCAAAAATACAGGTTCGTGTTGTTTACTGAGGAGATATAATTAATAATAGTAATAAAAGTTAACAGAATTAACAGATTAATTCTTAATAACTCATAGGTATCATTAAATATGAATAGCCAATTAGTCAAAAGCTGTTTAAATGAACCCACGTAAAAAGAGTGAACACAGTGATGATAAAAACTTCATTGCCGACTGTGGTACATGTAAGAACTGAGTAATCATTCATTACATTAATTACATAAGCAGAACTGCTGCAGAAGCAGCTTATATTGATAGAATTGATGTTCGTGTTGACAGTGTTTGTGTGGTGTTTAAAAAATGAAGACATTGAACAATGGATATTTTTATTTGAGCGTTGCAGGGTCAAAAGTAGTTGCAAAGTAGTTAACTACTCAGGAAGTAGTTACCAATTAGTTAATAACTACTTTGTGGAAAAAGTAGTTAACTAGTAGTTACAACTATATTTTTATCAAGTAGTTCACTACAGTAGTTGAACTACTTTCACAGTAGTTGGTGCCCAGCATTGCATATATGTCCAATATTCTTCATGGCAGGCACCAAATAAATTATCTTGTGTGAGGTCAACATATTGCCTTTTCCAGTGTTTAATCTAGACCCCGGACTCTGGGGGGTGGGGGTGGAAATGACAAGGCCGGGGGGAAGTCAGCCAGGGGGCTACTGTTAGTTGATGTAGTATGCCAAAATTTCCAGGGGGGAATTGGAAATTTCCAGGAGAGAAAAGGGCATTTTCCCCCTGGAAATGGCCTAGATTAAACCCTGGTCTTTTCCCAACTCCACTCTCACCCTGACAGCACTCAACAAAAACCACCAACCTCTAGAGTCTTTGGAAAGAAACTGATGTCCCTCACTCTCTTTTCACGATCTTTGTAACTCATGCTGCAAACAAGTGATGAAGTCAATTACTCTAAGCAATATGCAAGAAATACTGTTTTATTAAAAATAAGTACCAAAACAATTCAATGAAGATAATAAATCTTCAAAGACATCTTAACGAGAGAATAAATCCTTATTAACATGTTGAGCGCTGAGGACGTCAATTGACGTCCTTATTTTGGTACTGCAGGGCGCTGGGGGCATCATATGACATCCTTTGTTCAATGCATCTGAAGCCAGGTAGGTTGTATAACGGCCGCTCCTGGCAAAGAAACTGCACTGCAGTCAACATGTTAAGACACCTTAAGTAGCAAGACAGCAAACACCAATACAAATTATAAAACAGTTATACTGTGTTATTTGTCCATTGTCAGTCATAAACACTACCTTCTGTATTGCTGTTTCTCACTTTGACCAATCTCAGGAATGATCTGGTCCTTCACAGATGGATTTGGAGTACCATCAATTGATACCTTTTGAGTATTGGAACTAGTACTATTAAAGTGCCTTATCAATTAATAATAATAATAATTATTATTATTATTAATTAACTATTAAGAAAATCTACATATATAATATATATACCCAGTTTCATGCCATTTAACACTATATGTGAATGGTATATCCAAAGGACCATTCACTCCATCAAGGCGAATAGGTTTGCTATCCTTTGTTGAAATATTTGCAAAGATAATCTGAAGCAAACATACATACACAGCAATTCTCAGGTCTTAAGAGACCAAAAGATACTATCATTGATTTTAAAGAAACCTCTACATCGAGACTACCAGATATATTTAACCCCTTAACCGTGTATTTAACTGTAACTCAATGTAAAATGGACGGATATATCCGGGGTTCCCAGTTAAGGGGTTAAGATAGATTTTCCAGAACCTGATACATTCCTGGTGAAAACTACTAAGATCTCGATAGCCGAAGTTTGTCTGAGAGGAAGCAAATCCTGGAAATCTGGATACAGCCTTGTTTATCCAAAGAGACTAGACTACAGCAAGCCCATAATTTTCTATTTACCCGTACATATGGGCAGCTGTGTCAAAATAGTCACAAAGAAATATTTACAAGAAATTCAAAAAAGTTGCTCGATGAGAAAATAAAGCCTGAGGTGAAAATTTATTTTGACGTCATATTTTAAATCCATGTTGAACCAACATGTCATATTATTAGCTAACTAAAATATCTTAATCTCCATTTGGTAACAGAAACAGAGTTGGTTCTGAACTAGGAGTCTGTAAAAAGCCACTAGCACAAAGTATTAGACAATGAATAGGCAAAACCTCTGCCACAATCATGCCTTGGTAACATGTACTGATACTGATAACAAAAGCACATAATCTAATCTTTGGAATAAAAGATTTTTTCTTGGCAACTGTTCATCTGACCTAAATTTCATCCCACAACGCAGTGGTTTTTATATAAGCGCTTACGATTACATACTTACTCAAAATCAGTTTTTAAAAGAGTAAGAACGTCACCTTATCACCATTGTATTCAATATTTATAAGTTGGTGATTCCAAAAATGAATATTGTGAAGATGAGGCAGAATTCCTTCCTCGTCCAAACGGCCAACAAATCCACGAACTGGAATATCATCTAAAGAATTTTACAGACATTTTCTTAACCCCTTTACTGGCCGTAACAGAATATTTCATTACAGCTCCGCTGCCACTGTACCGGCCGTCACACAACATTTCATTGTCAATTTCCCAGACCGCTAGTAAGCCGGCTGTAATGTTTTATTGCATAGAAATGCTAAATATATATTCGGATTAGTTTTATTAAGTAAAATTAATCGATATATAGAGTATTTTTGTTGATTATTTGTAAAAATGTAATTTGTTTTGCCCACTTCAATGCACAGTTGATCGGCAATAGTGGCAGCACCTTGGTGACTGGAGATTTTTTGGTAATTGATATAGGGTGATAATCCCCAGAAATCGAAAGCAAAAGCAAATCCAAATAGAATTAAGAGTGAATCTGAGGTTTCTGACCGTAGTAGAATGGAATTTTATTATGTTAAACCGGAGCTCCTTTGGTTTTCATAAGCAGCCTTACGAATAGCATTCCCAACACACATTCACTGCATCTCCAAGTAGAAATTCAGTAATTGAGGACATAAAATGATAAAAGGATACTAAATCTGACTTTTATATCAATTTTTAAATGTTTCTTTAGCCTTCATGTTTCAAATTCGGAATTATTTAAAATATTTTAAATGAGTTGCTGTACTAAAAAAAGAACACAATGGTAACAGATTTTAAAATCTTAACACGTTGACTGCGATACGATGGATTCCTAGGACGCGGCTGGTGTCGAATGCGTTCATGTGTGACCAACGTGAATGCCGCTAGATTATTTTCAAGGCACAATCACGTTAGACGCCTGTAGGGGAAAAATTTTTTAAGCAGATGCGTTTAGAAGCCATCTGTTACTAGTATCATGTTCACTTTACTCAGGTATGCGCCAATTCATAGGGAAAATGCCGGTTCCCTGTAAGGTGACGGAACAATAGTTAGCTCAACAATAGCGATTGGAGAAATTACTTCCATAAAATGGAAACAATTTCAATTTAAATTCCAACCTTTATTATCTGGTCCAAATGCCTCCCTCACACCCCGAGCCAAAAATTGTCCGCTTCACTGGATGGAAGACTTGACAATGCAAGCCACGTAATTACATCGTAGCAGGAATTCTCTGGGTGTACGTTTATACGACGCGTCAGGGAGGATTATAATTACGAGGCTGTGGTTGAGTGTATTGTGTTTTTTTGAACAAGTGTTTATAAGACAAATATTCATACATCTTCCATTGAATACACCTTTTTGATTGGTCACTCATTCTAGTAGCTTAAGGAAGCAGAATAATGATTCCAAGATCCGTATAAGCTAAAATAGTTTGCATTGGACTAAGGATGTCATATGACGTCCCTAGCGCCCTGAGAAACCAAAATAAGGACGTCAGTTGACGTCCCTAGCGCTCAACATGTTAATGGATGGTAACGGGGTTAAATTATAACAACATACTGTAATTGTTTTATTATAAAATAAATTTAAAATGCATAAATAAGGAAAGCCACAACACCTTTAGTTTCAAGCTAGCCAATATTGCAGTTTTTTAGAAAATAAATATGTACACTAGAACAAAATATGAAATCATGGAATCGTTGAAAAGAAACAATGAAAGACTTAAATCAGAAATTAAACACTGGTGCTTCTCTGGCACATGGCTAATAAGTATGCAACATACCTATGACAAATTCGTAATAATAGAGATCCTCAATAGCTTCACGAAGATGGCCGATGTCTTCATCACTTAGTTTCAGCTGACACAATTCAACGTTATCCACATTTACTACAAATCATTAGAAAATATTGATTTAGGCTTATTGCAAAGTAAACAGTATAGTGAGATAAAAACATAACTACAACATAACGTCAAGACCAAAATTCACATTATCGACAAACAATATTAGTGAAGTAGATTAGAAACATGACAACATAATCAATACCACAATCAATACCACATAATCAATACCACACCTATACCACAGCTTGACATTGACCTATTTCAGCAAAAAATCAAGTGCAACTTACTGATTTCAAAACTGCTTATCAAAACAAGGTCCAAAGTGGTGTCTTAACCATAGCACAGACAAGAGATCCTGATTGCTACACAATCTTACTTCCTCTTTGTTCCCTCCTTATCTCAACCGCTCCGTCCATTTCTGTCTTTGCCTCTTTTTTTCACACCTTTTTCTCTTCCTGTCTGTTCATTCTATCACCTATCCTTTTCTTTCATTCTAGCCCAATCACTGCATAGAAATTTTGACATATAAAACACTATGGCACATAACAAGATCCCAAGTTATAATCGATAATATATCAATTAATGCCCTTTATCAGCATCAAGATAATTAGAAAATTATGCATCAAGAGATCTACTGAATTAGACATATCCACATATTAGCAGTTCAATTCAACTTTCTATCAGATTACGAGTTATAGGACAATTAAGCCAATTTGATAATGGTGATACCAAATTGAAAACAGAATAAAGGCATATTTATATTCCAACTCAAAGACTCATTGAAAATGGCATATGTACAACATATGCAACCAATTTGGTGTACATATGGTCAGTCAGTAAAAAATAAATGGCACATCAAATCTGATGCATGAAATGGCAAATGACATTTTCATTTTCAATAAGTGAACTAAGATAAGCAGTCACTTGTTTCTCCACTGAAAAAAGCAAATGTAATCTGCCATTATATAATGATACAGTACAAATGTACAAAATCTATTCATACCTAACTCTAGACTAAATCCAATGGCATTCCTAACCCACAGTGCCCAATTTTATTTAATGCCACAATAAAACATAACTGTATCCATGGATGAGAAAACTTAAGATCTATGCAATTTACAGCATAATTATTATAGCATCTACCAGTGTCTAAAAGCGATCAGTTATAAAGATTAGTAGGCACATAAAATAAATTTATGTCCTATGTTTACATTTCCTAAGTTAAGCACTCATTTATATGCACTTGCATCAGTACCTTTAAAGGAAATGTTGTACAAGGAGAATGCCATGCGATCTCCATCCAACACCTCACCCAATGTCAGTGACTTGTGCTTAATCTGAAACAGATTTCAAATTTCAACAGTCAGCAGTTAAACCAATATCCACCACCAGCAGAGATAAACCAATCTCCGATTGAATCCAGACCTCAATATTAAAATTTTGTTCTTCTCAAAGTCTCAGCTGTCAGAAACAAAGTTCTCAAATCCAGTCCACAATAAATTTCGGTCAATTTTCTTAAGAATGCTTTTAAAAGGGTGTGACCGCTACAATCTGTAAACAATCTACAAAACATTTCTGTAATCCAACCTGGCTAGGCCTGCAAACTGGAAGTTGGTAGTAATGATAGGTCTCGTGTGGGTTGAAATATGGTCCAACCTTGTTCACAAAGACAACAACCTGCAATTTAAAATATACATAATTATATATATATATTTATGAAAATTTATATTCAACCAATTTCTGACTAGAAATGGAATGATATCAATGATCTTTTCTAAAAGTACTTTTATCATCCATAGCAATTCTTGTCCAAAACATCACTGATACTAAAGACATCAACACTTGTGTAATCACCCGACAATTATACTTTTCTTTAAAATCCTATTGCTGTTCAAAAATGAACCATAGCAAGCAAAGACTGTAATGTTATTTTGTTAAAAAAAACCCACATGCTTAAAAAATTTTTTAAACATTTTTACAAACGGTTCTTATTTATGGTCTTGTATACTAAAGACTAGATAGAAGTGGCAACATTGGAGTATGGAACCTGTCTTTGGACAGAACACCGAAGAAGAACAGAATACTGCCACCAATAAATCAGATTTACATACCTCCATGGTAATACATAAACACTTTTAAAACCCAACACTTTGGTAAGCAAAAATCAAAACCATTTATCAAAGAGGAACCTCTTGCCCCATTTTGCAAAAAACAAATGAAAAGACTGACAGATCACAAAGATCAAGGCCACAGTAGTTGACTTTTGTAATACTTCCCTAAACTGGCTACATGAATTTCCATTTCTAAAACAAGAAAACCCATATTTGTCTTTAGACATAACCATTCATCACCATCACTTTTAACAAGGAATAGATTAGTAGCATGGAGCAATTCAAGAAGCACAAGTCCTTTTTCGAGAGAAGTTTTACCACAAGTGAGAAATGCTTTTATAACAAGGATCTGTAATTTCATACAATTTATGAAAATGTCCCTGAAGGGGAAGTTAAAGGCATGGTCAATAGTCCAGGCTCATTTTTAGGGCTGAGCTGCTGATGTTTCTACCAATTTATCTAAGCCAAGGCAATGAATGGCTGGCTTAGACAGAGGCGTAGCTAGTGGCAGGGGGAGGCATATACCCCCCCCCCAGATGAGCCATGCCAAAATTGGATTTTTGGGTAAGTGAAATGCATAATAAAGAAGAAGAAACACCTGCAATGACCTTTTTTGCTTGCCAGCACTATATGAAGCACTATATGAAGAGGGGCGCTGTAAGACCTGAGGGGTGCCGAGAACAATGTGACCTTTTGGGCTTAGTTAGCCATTGACAACACAACTCAAGCCTAGTACAGTCAGTGTCAGTCACTCATCCACATACCAGCCTCCCTCAATGCTGCTCAATTTCAGTGTTCTGATTGTAACTGGTTGTACAAAGTAGGTGACTCACCACAGATGTAATTTTAAGTGACACTTAATATTAGGGCCATATTGAATATTTTCAGTCCAAAAATTCATTTGTATATGATCACCAGAGGCATCCTGCAGCAACTGCTGTGAGCTTTATTTTTTAATCGGCTTATATAAATGTCAACAGTGGCCTACCAAATGGTAACCAGATGGCCAACAATATGTCCTGCTGCACATGACCTACTAGAAAACTAGTCATGTCCTCTCCAGCTGGTTTTTATCTAGCACTATGAGCAGCTGAGGCAAAGTAACAGCAATTAAGAAACTCCTTATGTTGCTATAGCAACAATATCATGCACAGTGGCACCAGTCATGCATTTTCATGCTTGAGCTTAAAGCTGATCTAAGCAAATACAAAATGTTATATCTAAATGCCTTTGGCCGACCTGCTATGCCCACAAGACTTAGGCATTTAAATAGTCAATCGTAAACTATTTCAGCTAGGATCTGGTGGGCAACCTTTTCCCATAAAGGGTCGCATCAGTCACAGCCTATAAAGAGTGGGCCACGTCACAATGAAAACTTGCATTTCATAATAATAATGTAAAATTTAACACCAGTGTACACGTGTGGTTTATTAGCTTTACATTACTGGTAGTTATTTCTGCAATGAATTGTACTAGTTTTGAAATAGTACAATTCTAATACATAAAACTATAACACCGGCATAAAAACAAGTTCAATACCACATGTACATTCATTAAATTTTTGAGGATGACAAACATTTCCAACCAGTGGCGTAAACCTGGTGTCAACATTGGGGGGGGGGGTAAAATCATCCATAAAGTCAGGTCAGACCCCCTTTTCATCTTCCAAAAAGTCTCTACGAGCAAAAAAGGTCAGCCTTATATTTTTCCCTCTCCAAATACCCTGACAAGCAAAAAAAAGGTCATCCGAAATGAGTGAATGCGGTCAGTTTTAATCCTTGCATCAACATCATGGGTGGGAGGATAGACATTTTTTACCATAAGCACAAAACATTGGGGGGGATAATTGATACTCTGTCCCCCTCCGGGCGTTGTACGACCTCTTCTGCCCCAGCTACCTAGTGGGCTTGATCCTCAAGTCTACGGCGGGCGACCGGCGCTCGCAACTTCGTTCAAGCAACCGTCATCAACGGGTGATACCTGTGATACGACGGCTGTCTTTGGTGACAGGTCCTTCCAGAGGGGCAATCCGCAACTGTGGAACTCTCTGCCAAAGAACTTGACAATTGAGAACTCTCCTGAACTGTTTATTAAGTGCCTTAAGACGTTTATGTTTAACAATTCCTATAGTGTCCTTTGTTAAGCACTCGACTTTAGCCTTCACTATGCTTACTGCGCTCTATAAATTAAATCATCTTTAAATATAATAATAATAATAATAATAATAATAATAATAATAATAATAATAATAATAATAATAATAATAATAATGGGCCGCTGGTTGCCCATCTCTTATATAGGACAACCACAGATTATCATAAATTTACAAGTTTCAAGCCCTGTTACATGACAATGTTTAGGATGATTCATGCACTTTATACCCAATGGTTAACTAGTTGCAACAGTACTTTTTGCCAACAAGACGTTTCTACCTCAGAATGTTTACCAGTAATTCCTAGCTAGCATGAACAATATGCCATCTTGTGGAACACATGCCCATAATAGCATCCACCTACAATCTCAGTTTCCCCATGTCACCACTATCCCCAAAGAAATCTCCCAACAAAATGACAAATATGCAATAGTTTGCTAGCTACATTAGAGGACAAGTATTATTCTGTTACAGGAGACATCAACGCTAAGCAATTTCATGTAATAGCCTTCATCGGCTTAATATCTTGGAGTGAATTAAATATGATGGAGCGAACCATCCAGAGTATGAGAAGCATTCTTACTCAGTCACATGGTACTGCACCTTGGCAATTGCTACTTCCAGCTTGACCCAATGCGTCTGGACCAATTCTGAGTGTCACTTTGTATGCATGTATTGAGTCACGCTCTTAGCTACTGATTGCTTGGTAGCAATGAGATGCTAAATAGGAACCTTGTAAACCATCAATCAATCAACCAACTTCCATAGCACCACCATCAGTGTGTGTGTGTCCAAGCCACTGTAAATATAAACTAGTCTTGGATCACACTATAGTGGAAACAGCTGTAAATGAGCATCTTACAACAACCCAATCCAATCACAAACCAGTTGTCATCAACATACTACTACAAGAAAAGGCTACTACAAGAAGAAGCTGTACTCAATTATACTGTCAGTATTATAACAATAAAATCAGTGTTGTAACTATTGAAATAGTCAATACTATTTAAATACTATTTAAATAGTTCTAAGCTATTTAAGCAACTATTTTAAATAGTTAGCGAACTTACCTATTTAAATACCATTTATAAATAGTTAAGCACTATTTATAAATACTTGATTTTAAATAGTTCTATTATGTTGTCATCTCAACAAAACCGCAGAACTGACAGACTCAGTGACATAGTGAAAGTGAAACGCAGATTCGTCGTTCCGTGCCCTATGCGATGGAATTCATATTACGATGCGGTATTGTTCAAGCTGAAAGTCACTGTTATTAAATGCTGATACTGCTGCACCAGTTCAGTCCACGCCTATAGTTAGCACAACTGATGCAGGTGGTGATACCGATTCCAGAGACTTTTTCAGTGACCTCAATGCTGAACACAGTGAACAGGCAGACCAGCCACACTTGTAGTATCTTCAAGACTCATCCAGTAAGATTGGCATGCTAAACAAGCATCCAGCTGTCAAACCAGTTTTCTTGAACTTCAACTCAACGATTCCATTGAGTGCTCCCGTCAAGAGACTCTTTAGTACTGGGGCTATCATACTCCCAAAGCATAGAAATCGCTTAAGTGACAAAACAATTGAGACACTGCTGCTCCTCAAGATCAATCAAGACTTTTGGTGAATTATCTAACGGGAGACTGTATTACTTATCAAGCAGATAACTAGTGACAGTGCTTTTAGATTATAACATTTGTCAGTGAAAAATTATAACAGTTTTCATTTTAACATTGAAAAATTAAATAGTATTTAAATACTATTTAAATAGTTGTGAACTATTGGCTATTGAAAAACTATTTTAAATAGTGTTTAAGCTCAACTATTGGCAATAGTATTTAAATAGCCTAGTCAACTATTGGTCCCAACACTGAATATAATTATAAATATACAATATCATAAATAAATTTATATATATATATATATATATATATATATATATATATATATATATATATATATATATATATATAATACTGCGCCGCTGATTCTAACGCGTGACAGATTCTATACTGAACCACTTTAAACCCAGTTGTTGCCGTTCTTTTCTTATTATTAATAATTTATTATTATTATTATTATTATTATTATTATTATTATTATTATTTTCTTACACTACATATTCGCTGTAGGCCTGCAGAACAACACAATCACAGAACATCAGAAGTCTTTCGTATTTCAAAATAGCAATAAAAGCGCTGGACCTGGTCCTTGTCTTTGTAGCTCTTGGCAGCGGTGAGTGAAGACAACGACAAAAGCAACGACAACAACAACGACGACGAAAACAACGACGTCGACATCATATTCACTCCACCCTTTAAGCCCGACGAGAATTGAAAACCAGTCAGAGAACATTGAAGTGCGCATAGAGCGCCACGAGACATCTATGGTGTAAATAATAATAATAATAATAATAATAATAATAATAATAATAATAATAATAATAATAATAATAATAGTAGTAGTAATAATAATAATATAATATAATAATATAATATAACAAGGCTTAAAGTGGTTCAGTAGGGACTGCCCTGTGTGAGAACCACTGTTGTAGTAGAAAGTAGTAGTAGTAGTAGTAGTAGTAGTAGTAGTAGTAGTAGTAGTAGTAGTAGTAGTAGTAGTAGTAGTAGTAGTAGTAGTAATATAATAATAATATGAACGAAAGGATATAGGGCCTAAGCAGGGCTGGAAATTTAATGTGATTTGAAAAAACTAGATTTTTTCAAAAAGTTAAATTTGAGGTGTTTTAACTTTTAAGTTTACTGCTATTTAAGTCGAAAAATAAAAAATCCTGCCTTTAACGCTATAAAAGTTTGCTTGTTACTCTCTGCAGACAGAAGAACACATTTGACAGCAAGCAACATAGAGAATGCATGATCCATTCGTGTTTACATGTGACAAAATTATAAATGGCCTACGGACGTTGACATGCCAAACTATAGTGCCAAACATTAAAAGCTAAATAACCTAAAAATCTTTTTTTTAAACTACATAAAAACTAAAACCTACAGTTCATTTCTTAAAACCTAAGTTTCTCCAGTCCTGGATATTTGCCACTCCACAAACATTAGCAGAAATATACAAATAAGGATTATAAAATTATTTGCCCCTTGGTTGTGAATTTTCTACCAAGAGGTAGGCCTACGCATCTTATCATTGCCTGTGTGAAAGCCACTAGGGGCTCTAATAACAGGGCTTGAACCCGCTCCGTAAGCCTGCCGCTCTAGGGTGAAACCTTATCTGCTATATTCCGCCCTCTATACGGGTTTTAAGGCTATAGCTAACTCTCATCTAGTGTGGGGTGCTAATATTTTCGTCTAGACATTCTTTCAGCGGTAATAAATAACATACAAAACATTGCCAAAAACAACACGAATGCCTATATCATCATAATAATGCTTTAAAAATCATAGACATACTAGTTGGCCTATTACAGTTGTGGCATGGCGTTGGTGCATACCCGACTTGGTGCGATTTGCGTTTCTACTTCTCTGGTACCAAGTCTTTGAGCAGCTGCTGCGACAGGCGACGGAGGCTGATTAGGCTGAGAAGCCGACGGGTGCGGTCACTGCGGTGGTGAAAGATGGAGTCGAGCGAAGTCAAAGTTACGATAAGACCGATAAAGGTCGCTGATTCTCTTTTATATCTATAACTTATATCTAACTTAAAAGTATTCGTAAGACAGCGAATCTGGCGAATGTGATTACTTATTAAGATGATTGTGATGTTCAAATGACGACGGCAAAAATTCCGAAAACGGTTCTTTATACTTCGTTCAGACTAAGTTCTCGAACTTATCTGTGGACTAAATTCTCGAACTTATCTGTGGACTAAGTTCTCGAACTTATCTGTTGGTTAGTTAGCTCTGTTGACCCACATACAGTTCAATGATAGACTGAGCTGTTTCCTAGGCCGTTACAAGCGCTATTTTTACTGGGTGATGGTGTTGATACCCCATGCTGAGAACGCCTCCTGTTGGAGGCATATGGTTTGAATTTCAGCCTTCTGAGCCCCACAGACATTTAATATAATAATAATAATAATAATAATAATAATAATAATAATAATAATAATAATAATAATAATAATAATAATAATAATAATAATAGTAGTATAATAATAATAATGATAATAATAATAATAATAGGCTATACTCTAATAATAACTTGATACTTGATTTCAAGTGGTTTAGGAGGCTACGTTAGGGCTGTCCATTAATTACGCCAACAATTTAGGGGGAGGAGGTTTGGAAAAGTTTGACAGTTGTTGACAGGGGGAGGGGGGTCAAAGAAGTTGACGTCAACAATTTCACTTTTTTCAAATAATCATGAAAAACAGGAAATTTCATAGAATACTACTTATTACAATGGAAAAAGCATTAGAAAAAAGGTAATCACCACCACATTTTGACACTCGATGAGGAAAAATGGAAAAAATGGTCATTACCACAAAAATAATAACCTTGTTATTGGGACCTGTCATTGATCTTGAGGGGGGCAAGAGTTGTTGACGTAATTATGGGGGAGGGTTAAGTGAAAGTTGACAGTTGTTGACAAGGGGGGAGGTGGTCAAAATTGCCCAAAAATTGACATAATTAATGGACAGCCACTTACTCTGTGTGAAAACCACCATAATTTTCTAAAAACCTAATTTTCCCTGATAACTAATGAATCCGTCAATTGTTTCAGCAGTTACTGACTCTTCGTTGAGACTGTTCCATTTGTCCACAACCCTAGCGCTAAAAAAATGTCTTAGTCCCACCCTCTGCTTGAGCAATTTGCATTTGTGGCCTCGTGTGCTGCAATATTGTCAAATTTAAAGAATTGATCATATATATGGCATCTACTTTGCAAGTCAATGTTTTGTATGTTTCTATCAAATCCCCCCTGTCTCTTCTATTCTTATGTTCTCAATGCACAATATTGAAGTCTTTTTTCATAGCTTAAATTATGGCTTCCATTAGCCATCTTTGTTGTTCGCTTTGCACTCTTTATATCTTTATACTAATACTACTACCAATAAATAAGTAAGCAAGTAGAATCTCATGAATTTCAATAGGGCTTTCAAATTAGTTGGAACTGTAGTAGCTACTGGTAATCTACCATTGAAATAGCTCTAGCTGAAGTTGTGCTCAGCCGGGCAAAGTCAAGTCCAAAGATCAGTCAGAGTGGGAGCAGTGGCGGCTCTAGGATTTGGCAAGTGGGGGGGCGTTGGGGTGGCAACTTCTAATCATGGGGGGGGGGCAACCATTTGTTGTTTAATGCATGTAGCATTAAGTATATGGTTCCAACAGGGGGACCACTGGGGGACCAGGCACTCAATAGGGGGCACGGCCCCCCTGCCCCCCGGTGGAGCCGCCACTGAGTGGGAGTGGAGAAGCAGCAAGACAGACTATGAAAAAAGAAACAGAAAGAGATGTGATTTAACTCTAGATGTGATACTACTAAAGGCTTACTGCTGGTGCTGCTGCTGCTGCTGTTGTTGCTGCTGGTGCTAATAATAATAATGTCACAGCTGCAAAAGTAAAATCTAGACAAGTCTAGACAAAGTCAGTATAGTGACTAAAAGACAGTGTTTATGCAATTTTATTGTGTAAAGAAAGTTTACCAGCCAAGCGTCTAAGACGATGTCTAATGTGTAGAAAAATCGTCTAATAGGATTGGCCAAGGAAGTAGAAATGTTGAATTCATTCCAATGACAATGCTGTAGCAAAATTCATATGAATCAATAGCGCTTATCGGCTAACCGCATTATAGCTAAAATTAGAATCGGGAATCAGGTCACGCGCACTGCGCATGCGTATGCAAATGTGGACAGTAAATGGTTGAATGCGAGCGGTATTTTAGAAAATACTAAAATCAGGCCGTTAACAATGATCTGCACTCGAGCCAATGTTTTAAATCAACAACTGAATTGTCTTTAATATCACTACAGCGAAATTTTGCTCCTGGAAAGTCGGATTCAAACAGCTTTATTTTAAAAAATGCACTGCTTGACGCCATATAACCCTCATGTCCACTTGCTGCTCACTGTCCACATTTGCATAAACCTGCGCGTGCAGCCATGACCTAAATATTGTCGATAAGCGCTATCTGAATTTTGTTCATTTTAACCCTTTTCAGTGCACTGCTGAATGGCTTTTGCATTACTGTTAATTATCTGCAATGCACACTGCACAGCTTTATTCTTTGTGTACCAAAGGGAGGATTTCATAATTCAATGCTTGCAGTACCCTAAAGAATGATTGTTATGATGTGATGTGATGAAAACTTTATGAAGAGTTGTTTAAAATACACGAAGTGAAAATAATAGAGAGTTCAGTGGGGTGGGATTGGCCGCCCCAGGCGCAAAATTTTATGGGGCGCAAAATTTGCAAAAATGAAAAAATAAAAAGGCAAGTAAAGCATAAAATAGGCTGATATAACATGTCATTCCAAAAGAGGGATTGTGTGTACATTCTGAGATTCTGGGAATTGAATGGAAGAACGTTTAGGAATTAGGATAATACTGTGAGATGAGGACGAGGACGTGCTTTTTTGTCAAGGCATTTTGGAGGCAAGTGAGAGGCGCAATCTCTCTTTTTGCCCCCCCCCCCCCCGGGCGCTGGCAACCCTTGTCTAGCCACTGAGAATTGAGAATTGGTTGAATTAAACAGTGCTGATAAGTCTTTCAAAGACCATTCTCTAGAACGGGGTTTCCCAAAGTGTGCTCCGCGGAACCCCAGGGTTCCGTGACACGGATAGAAGGGTTCCACGACGAGGATACAAAACTAAAAAATTATTATTAGTCTTCAACCAAAAATGATGAAATATAATTTATAAAGATAGTGCGGCAATAGAAATTTCGGCAATCACTGATTCTGTAAATAAACCTAACTGGTGATATAAATATAGTTAGTACTTATTATTATTATTATGTTCAAACTGTAAACTGTATATGTTTTAAAATTTGGACTAGTGACTATGTTATTAAAAATGTTTGCATCAAAACATTTTTCACCTAAAATAGCTTTATGTATCTGTTATGTACAAATTATTGTTTTGCGAAACAATCAAGATTTTTCTTGCATTTTATAATCCATATTACAAGTGGGGTTCCGCTGACAATATTCAAGAATTCAAAGGGTTCCGTGGCATGAAAAGTTTGGGAACCCCTGCTTTAGACATGCATACTGCAAATGTTGAAATATGAAATGGCGCTATAGAAGTCAACGATTAGATTTGATCAGTTGTTCTGTACAATAGAAGATGCATAAAAATGTCTATGACTGTCTTGTGTTTTCTGCAAGGAATTATAAGCAAGAGGTTTCAGATATCATCTACAGCAGCGGTTCTCAACCTTTATAGTGCCGCGACCCTTTTAATTCAATTCCCCATTATGTGGCGACCCCCAAACGGTAAAACTAGTTTCGTTCACAATGTAAGCTGCTAAAAATAATAATTATACGACAATCAAAATGTTCGAAATCTTTATTATTTAATTGTCTCCAAGTCTATCCTTGAATGACAATTATAGTAAAACAACTAGTACGTCGTAACTACCACTGAGGAAATTTTGTACAATAACAAGAAAAGAGACAACCGCATATTTCTGATGGTCTCGGGCGACCCCTGGCAAATCGTCATTCGACCCCCGTGGGGGTCGCAACCCACAGGTTGAGAACCGCTGATCTACAGGGTGGTGCAAAAAAAACAGACTAGCCACATTTAGGTTTGCATTTAATGTAGTCTGTTTTTTTGCGCCACTCTGTAGATTTTCCTGTCAATAACTCTACTAAGTTACTGTTATAACTATAAGTTGTGTCTGTTGGTATTTTTTGTGATTGTCTATGTTTCCTTTTTGTGTCGTTCTCTGGAAATTCATGGTCTTTATTCAAAGCTAGGTCATGTTTGAATTGAGTGGAGTAAAAGTGGAGTCATGCTCACAGTCATGCAGCCATATGCACACTTTTGGCATTTGTATGAATATGATAATTATTGTTAACCCCTTAACCGGCCGTGACGAGTATACTCGTCCATTTTACATGGAGTTACAAATAAATGGCCGGTTAAGGGGTTAAATTAATTAATATATTATTGTTGGGATTTTCCAGGTTACTGCATTGGTGAATGTGCTGTTAGCTGCTGTCCTCCTTATCATTTCACTTACAACACCATATTGGTTGGAGGCAACTGATTTCAATGAGGGCATTTGTGATTGCAGAAAGGGAAGTTGCTATTTGCCTGCTCGTATAAGTGAGAGTTGTTGCTTCTCTTGTAGTTCTGTAGCACCATTAATCATAGAAATAAATGTTAGGTTAGATGCTGGGTGCATTTCCTCTTGTGGCCTGGTAACTCGACTCTGTTCTCTACTCTTCTGTTGAACTTCTTATAGGGCAATTACTGCTGTCATACATTCCCCCCCCCCGGGTTGATTAAAGGTTATCTTGGTCCTTTCTTTGCATTTCATTCTTTCATTCATCCATCATCTACTGACTTTTTATTCATTACATTTAATCTCATATTTAAAAAACCCAGAATGATTTTATCAGTTAATTTTGCTATTTTGTTTCTCTGTTGAATCAAATTTTGTCAAAAATCCACGAATAATTGTGATGTTAGCACTAGTTAGATTGCTAAATACATGCACTGTTGATCATATGCATGCATTTGTGCCTCAGTTTTTGTTTCTTAAATTTGTTTCAGTATGTCTGGCTGCAAGTATAATTGCTTTGGCAGTGACAGTCGTGGCCTTTGTCTTGCTTTTGTTTCATCTTCCAAACAAGAAGATGGAGCAGCCAAAGTTCAAACTTTATGTTGCTTCTGTTGTTGCTGTATTCATTGCAAGTAAGATGCATTCAAATTGATTAATGAAGATATGTTGTTTTATTAGTGTGTGAACAGGCACAGATAACATGGCGCCATGGGTTAAAACAGGCGATTTTATACATGCAATTTTATACAGGACTGGCCAAGTCTCGGTAGTTTTTCGGGACTGGTTTTACTCCAACTTTCAATTAACACAGACACTTTAGCAGGTCGCTACTGAAGCGGACAGGAGTTTATTGTATTGAGCTGAATCAAATTCAGATAAGATTATAAATACTGCAGCACTGGTCCGTTTATATCTCTGTTATCTATTTCTCAATTTTGTTGAGAGCTACATTTATTGGCATCTTAGGTTTGAAGTTGTTGTTTTCAAGAAAAATCTGTCATTTTTCTGCTTAAATTTTATCTGTCATCTACATTTTTATCAACTGTCATTACAGAGTTTACATTATATTTGCTATGCAGAAAGCAGTTTGCTGAACATGCCTTGTATGATATTCAATACATATACCACATAAATTGTTAACTTAATGAAATGTCCAAATTAAACTCACTTGAATGCATTGTGTCTGAATTGGCATCTAATGAGTCCTCAGTGTACAATATGCATGACAGGTGTGGAAAACGAAAAGACATTAAAATTTACCTGTGTGGAATAAAATTACATTCTATTCTATTCTTTATGACAATTTTGTATAGTGCAGTAACATAGCTAGGGTCAAAGTCAAGAGTCAAAGGCCAAAGTCAAGTCAAAGTACATAAAGAACTACTGTAGACATTTTTTGACCTTGGGATGTCTTTGGAGGAGCCTTCCATTATTATGGAATATCCCAATTTTCTTTGAAAACTATGTCTAACTTTTAATGTATGATGTTTTTGAGAAATCGCACAAATTACATTTTTAAAGGAACTTGAGGAGCTAATTAGAGAAGCACTAGAGTACGAAGAAGCTGGAATAAACATTGGAGGGAAACTGATGCAAGCTATACGCTTTACAGACGATCAGGTGATGCTGACAGGGAGCAAAAGAGAGCTACAAAGAATGATGAACAGATGAAATAAAACATCAAAAGAATACAGCATGAAAATGAACACACTGAAAGCAAAAATCATGGTAATTAGCAATGACAAACTACAAGCTTTTTCGACAGAGGGGAACTGGTAAGAGAAGGGTTAAACATGGAAATAAAGAAGAGGCAGATGAAAACGTTGGTATGAAGTGTAACCCTATATGTGTCAGAAACCTGGACTCTTCAGAAAAAGAATATACAAACGCTGGAAGCATTTTAAATGTGTCTATGGAGGAGAATGGAAAAGATCGAGTGAATAGACAAGAAATCAAATGAAGCGGTATTACAGATGGTGGGAGAACAAAAAACTTCTGATTAACACCATCAAAAGAAGACAGAGGAACTGGATTGGACACCTACTAAGAGGAGAAACTTTGCTTAGAACAGTAATTGAAGGAAGTATACCAGGATGAAAGACAAAAGGAAGACCAGAGAGAATACTATTGGACTGGATGATGAAAACAGATACACAGCGTCACAAAAACTAAGCGGAAACCAAAGAAGAGGCAAGATGCAGAAAGTAATGGAAACAAAGGAGCCCTGAACCTGTCCCAGGACAGAGAACATGATGATGATAGGTTAGATGCTGTTCATATGCCATAAGATATTGCCCAAAGTTACTTACCACCCAGTAGATAAATACAGTGTTTCATAAATAAATGACTATAAGGTAAAATCTGCATCATTGTATTATTTACGGTATTAATAGCCACTTGTAGGATTCAAAATGTTTGCTTTAGAATTCGTTCACTATGTAATTGTGTGTATGCATTTTTGCTTTGGATATGCTAAAGTGATGTTTTCGTTTTAGCTTGACTATGGAATTTTAGAATTTCTTAAAGACGCCATATAGCATAAAATCTCGAGTATAGTGCACACTTTTTTGACTCACAATGTCCCATAAAGTTAGGGTTGTGTATTATATTCATCTGATAAAATTAGGTGACATTTTCCTCATTTCCTTCAAAGACTTAATTTTACGGGCACTTTCCTTAGTGTTAAGCATATCATAGGAATGACAAAGCAGGTTGCATTAATTAGGAAGAGGGAGAGAAATGGGGTGGAGGGGGAGAGGGGATGATGACATGGAACTGCATTACTGGCTTTATTGACCGTTTAGTCCAGTGATGGGCACAAATTTATATCCGAGGGCCGCAAAAGTGTCTGTGATGAAAGCCAAGGGCCGCACAATTTTTTTGGGCATTTAGAACTAAATTTTTAAGTGGTTTCCAAAACGACTTTAGCATGACGTATTATATACAGTGCTGTGCAGTGTAAGTAATTATTAATAAGCCAAGACTGTCAAGTTGAAGAAAAGTTAGTAAATATTAAAAGCATTATTTCTAGTTAGCGATCAAGTGCCAAGGTGTACATCCAATTTGAATGCTGAATTTTCCATTAAGGTGTTGTCAGGTGTTTCATATGTTTTAGAGGGCCACATGTTAATGTAGTATCTCTCGATGTCGGGGGCCACACAAAAGGGCTTCGAGGGCTGCATGTGGCCCGCGGGCCGCACTTTGTCCATCCCTGGTTTAGTCTATTGTTGATACAAAATGTCTGCTGTCATAAGGAGAGCGAGAGAGAGATGGAGAGAGACAATTTGAAGGACGAGGGAGAGTAGAGGTGAGACTACGACTTGGAATCACAATGCAGGTGGTAATAGAGACTTTATTGTTGGCTACTAGCTTAGTTAAACAGAGCCAGTTGTCACTGCAGTCTGACTCAACAATTAATGATTGTCTAACAGTGGAATCTCTGTTCAATATGATACCACGGTACACACACATTCTCCCATTCATTACAGTAAACACAGGCTCGGGAACTTCTATCAGTAAATCTCTTGACATTTGCAACATTCACAGTTGTCAACCATATCTAAGCTTACCGATGGTCAACGTCTGAGTGTGAATATTGAAGGGTGCCCATTATAATTCATGAAAATCGGTTTTACCTTTTGATCTGCATCCAATCAATCAGTGCACATTATACTTGAGATTTTACGGTACATATTTGATTCTTTGAAAATGCTGAATTGATGTTATTCATTTTGTCTGTGGCATTCCACAGCTTTGCAGCCGTGTTCTAGTTGTCAGTTATGAAACTGCAGGGGGTCAAATTACCAGTTTCATTATGAACTTGCTCTTCTGCTGTGTACTTTTGTGTCATGTTTTTGTAATTTTTTAGTGATCTGTCTTCTGGTTACACTTATCGTTTTTCCAGTCATATTTATTAATGTGGAGAGGCAAAAGTACACGAAGAATTATGGTGACAATGGATGGCATCTTTCGTGGTCCTATGGAGGTTGCTGGGGAGCATGGCTGTTTCTTCTTGGAGCGGCAGTACTTCTGCTGATCGACAGAAACAGAAACGTGTCCGTTTGGAATTGCAGCACTGTTTATGATACACCACTTTGATTGCGGAAGGATTTACTTGCTTGAATTTATCTCTAAGACGTTAATCGGCCTTTGTGTAGGTTTAGATGAGAAAATTGCTTCACAGATTTCAATATCTAGAACTGCAGACAAAGCTTCCGATGGCGACAGTCAGTTAACAGTTAACTAATTTGTTGAAATTGAAGTCTTCAGATCATGTAATTCAATGTTGAAAATTAATTTTTGAGATTGTTTTGAAAATTATTTTTATATTTTGTTGCATGACCAATAATTATTTATCTGTGCATATCTTTGAATGATTTTATGTTGTTTACTTATTCACTATGCAGACACTTTGTTATGTTGCATGGGGTCTTCTTATACAGGTTCTGTTTTATAGATGTTAAATTTTTCCTGTGTATGAGCTGTTACCCGAATATGATTTTTTCAAAAGGCAAATGTAAAGAGTTTCCGATACTCGATTTTGAGCGTTGAGGCCAGTGCCGATCTCCGGTCTCTGTGGCATGCAGCGACACAGGTGGCATACGCCATTAACTAAGAGTAGGTTGCCAAACATACGTTTGTGCTTGCACTTCAACTTCTCATTTTTTAAACCGCCACTGCCTTCTAGCAAATAATGCTGAGTCGACTTTAGGGGCTCCAGTGGAACTAGAACCCATTCCGTCAGCATACCTGTCCAGCATGTGACCACTTCTGCCATCTTCTCGCCCCATTTTTTAAAACTATGTTTTTATTCAGATTTTAATTGACGCACGCTACAAATCAGTAGTGTATGGATCTCAACACTGATCTACAGGTCTTAACACGACTTGCAATTTCAGTTGAATGAAGTTACCAATTGTGTCATAAATTAATTACTTGTCAATGTCGAATTTCTTGAACCATTTGCTGTCATTTGATTTAGATCCTGCTCTTCTTTTGAGTGTACATGTGGATTTACAAGAACATGGTTTAAATGAGATCAGTACAAAGAACTCATATACTCTAGAAATATTGGAGACAATAATAGAAATTTTAGTTCATATATTCTGATTGAGTTGTACAAGTGTTCACAAGCAAAAAAGGTACCCGAGTCAATTTGGATGCCCTTATCTGGTGGATGCTCGGGGCTACCACCCCTCCACACACTACTGCACAGGAGCTTACTATCATTACACGAAAACCCATACAAATGATCTATTTGGCCCTGGGCATCCAAACCAAATAAGGGCATCCAAATTGTCTCTGTGACCTTTTTCCTTTTTTTGCCCATTAGCACCTAACACCGAGGTGGCAGGGATATCCAAATTAAACTTGGCCCCCCCCCCCGAGCGTCCACCACTCTTGGCACACCACTGCTCCTGAGACTTGTTACAATTGCCAATCAGAAGCAATTTCTGAGAAATTTTTACCATATCTTGTTGAAAATGGTATTAAAATTTTTACCATATCTTGTTGAAAATAGTATTTCTTTTTCTTTAAGCAATGTTTTTTGGATCTATGTCTCTATTACAGTTTCTTGTTTGTTTTTTTCTGGGTTAATGTTCATTTCTGGTGGTTGCAGTTTAAAACATGAATACATTTCAATGTTTCAAAGTAATAGTATTTTGTATTCCTTGCTTCAAAATGTAGAGGCACTTGTGTTGAAGAATCAAATTGTTTCTATGTTGAGCTTCTACATGCTATGCTATGCTATGCTATTAAAGCTGTTTTCTATTGAATTTTTATCACTTGTTAGTTGTTACCTTCTCCTCATATGTTGAAGTGGACTGGTTATATTTGGCATTTGTGCTGGTTGACCAATGATCTGTGGGTCAGCAATGGGTCAGTCGGTCTCTCCATGTCTATGGTAGTCATTTCAGTTAGGGCTGCCGGTTTAATGCAATTATGTGATATGTGATCGCATATGCGATCGCATATTTAGCAAATGTTTTAATGCACTGCATTTTCTTGTGTTTTTTGCACAATTGATTTCTGCATAGATATGCAGCAATTTTATCTGCATATTCCGTTATTTTCGTCAAATATAGCACTTCTTGCTATTTTCCTAATATAGGCATAGATTTACAGGGGATCAGTGCCTGTTTTTGTGATAATCTTATGACGTTTTTTTGCTCGTCAGCCTTTTTTTAACCGAAAAACCGCCGCAATTTTTGAAAATATGCGAGGTCAAATAGGCACCCAAATGGGAAATTTCCGCATTCCCCCGCATATTTAGGACACCTGTGTCCCGCAATTTTGCCAGAAAAATCTCCGCATTAAACCGGCAGAACTCTTGAGTAAGGCACTTGGTCAAGGTAACGATGACGAATATTGTTCCCTCTGTTCTTCGTGATACCCAATTAAAGCATCGACTTCTTCTATTTCTTGCAGTTGCATTAATATGGACAGAGGTGGATCTACAGGGTGGCATGTGCCCCTCCAGACTCCAGTCCACTCCAAAAATGTATTAGGAGCCGTCCATTTAGTACGTACGCACCGAGGGGGTGTTGAGATTTAGGTGATTTTGCGTACTGAAGCATACGGGGGGAGGGTGTCACTACTGAATTTGTACGTACGCACATTCAAATCTCTCTCTCTTTCTGAGTGTGTGCAGGGCCGGAGCGACCCACTCCGCGAGCTCCGCGAGGCAGGGGGGCGCACGATTTTGAGGGGCGCCAAATTTTCGAAGTGATCAATTATTGTGATGACGCTCTGTTAAGTCTTTAGCACAAAATTTAATGATCAGCTACTTCAACCTACTATACTGTTCTTTACATAGAATTGAACTATAATACGTACAGTATATTATTTAAACAAGACGAGCAGAAGGCTTACGAATTTTTATGAATCGGCGCCTAGTTAGGCTATTTGTCTCACGTGACCTGACTGCTTTTATGAATATTCATTTCTACGCGCGGTAGCACGGGTTAACGAAGTTAGAATATTGTGTTCAAATTCACGTAATCCTTGATTACTTGGCATATTAAATCGAGACGAACACATGGCATTTGTGCTCCTTTTGTTTTGACAGTTTTGTCATCCGGAAACCGCCGTCACGCCGTACCCTGGACGTTTAGGTTAACTTAAATAAAGACGATGGCTAGATTTTGACCGTTCACTCGAATGAAGATATGATTGTATTGATTCAAATTCGATCGCCCGATGGGAGAGAGAGATATTATCTCAGTAGTAATTACTAATTGCGTGAATTTACTGTGATTAAGTAAACGAATTCAACTACATTATGTAATAAGGTTACATATTTTTTTCTAGACATTATAAAGAAATACTCAGAGTAGGGGAGGACGGGGTATTTTCGCCTAGCGGGGAATTTCGGCCATGTCCATTCTGCGCCATCAATCGACAAGAGTGCAAAAAATAAATTACTGATACCTCCCTTTAGGCCTATTAGAGTAATCATTTCTAAATTGCGATTATTAATATGGATTCCAAAAAGAAACTCTCCGACGCAGCAAATAGAAAGCGAAAGACAGCTACTGTTGAAATTGCCTGGATCTGGAGGTCCTTTTAACAGATAATTAAAAAGATGTAACGGGATTAGAATTATTTTAGGAAATCTCATCATTTAGAGTTTTATTTAAATCGGAGTCTAATCAGTTTCTTAATCCACGTGAAACTCTAAAGTTTAGTCATTTAAACCACCTCACTTTCTCCAACATGACCATTGCCTTACGGATCTTGCTTACACTTCCTGTCAGTGTGGTCAGTGGAAAACGATCATTTTCCAGATTAAAATTAATAAGAATCTATTTGAGATCAACTATCGCCCATGAAAGACTTTTGGGCCAGGCCCTAGTTGCATTAGAAAATGATGTATGTTCTAATTTGGACATACTGTAACTGAACTAAAAGAGAGATTTGCTAACATGAAAGCCAGTAAAGCACAGTTGTTGTAGTAGCTACAATTTTTCTCTGTAAGGTAATTGTATTGTATTATTATTATTATTATTATTATTATTATTATTATTATTATTATTATTATTATTGTTACTATTACTATTATTATTATTATTATAATTATTGTATTATAACAAAGAAGTTCGTTATGTGTGCAGATCGTTTAGAAGATTGTTTGTATTGAGTTCATATTGCCAATAGATTTACGAAGTTAAGGTGTATCCGAGAGGAAACAGTCTGTCGCTGCCGGGGGCGCCAAATACGAAGTTGCAGGGGGGCGCCCGATTGGCTAGCTCCGGCCCTGAGTGTGTGTGTGTGTGTGTGAGTGTGTGTGGTAATATCAATACTATTGCGATTGCACTGGATATTTAAGACACATATTTTGCAAAGCTCTTTATTTTATCATCATAATAATTGTGATTGTAAATTTTCATATCATATTGTTTAGTCTTAATAGCAGTGCTTGAATCGTGCATAATAGATTTAACTAATTTAAGTTCAGCTGAAGCTCAATTGTTTGACTAATCAAAGACAGGGATTGATCTGGATGCAGTTTTGCTTCATGCTATTTCGCTACTCAGTGGCGTAGCCAGGGGGTTAAAAAACCCTTTGCTGCCGAAAACAAAATATTTTTAACGAGTTTCTATGCATTTTTAATTGTGACTTTGGGGGTCAAACACTCTTTGGCTAAATGTAACGGTTTAAGAGGCGAGGACCTTTTTTGCTTGTCAGGAAAAAACTAGAGGTGATGAGGTTTTTTTGCTTGTCAAGATTTTTCCAAAGTTGGTCACGGTCAAGACGAAAAACAAAACCCCATCCCTTCCGGAAATCCTAGCTACGCCACTGTTGCTAACTTGCTACTGATAATAATTTACTAATCATCGTCATCATTGATTTTGCTAATTAAGCATACAGTCCACTTCGCCCGAATTGTAGGCTAAGCGTAATCAATATTCGTCACTCAAAGGCTGGGTTTCGTCATTAAGGCGTTGAAAGCGAGGCTCTGCCTGGATAGCCGCCAATGCGGCGGCTATTTCGACCAATTTGTTTCGTCCGTCGTATGAAAAATCTTCTGCTCTTTTGTCGGGCCATATGTCGAAATTGAAACAGCCAAGGTGGTAACTGGGGTCGGGGTAGTGAGGCACCTTTGCCACTAGAGTCAGACATCCTCGAAAATTCTCACGATCGAGATGCACGTCGTAGAAACCAGCACAGGCTTGGAATGTCCCTTCCGTACAACGAACTGGGAAGCAGAGCGCAGATGGACTCCCAGCTGTAAAAATAAACATAGCTGAAGCAAAGCTGAATAATAGATGGCTACACGAGTGACTGGTTTAAACACACGAGAGGTTGAGAACTAATACAGCTTATACAGTTATACCAGTTTAAACCACGTAGTACTAGTAGGTCTATTATTAGCAATAATAAAAATATTAATGTTATTATCATTGTTGTTGCTGTTGTTGCAGCAGTAGTAGTAGTTTTTGCCGTTGTTATAATAATAATAATAATAATAATAATAATAATAATAATAATAATAATAATAATAATAATAATAATAATAATAATAATAATAATAAGGGGAGTCAAGAGAAGTTGACATCAACAGTTTCATTTTTTTTACAAAATTAATAATCAAAAAATGGGAAATTTAATGGAGACAGGCAGTCAAACGCGGCCGACGTTACGATCCGCGCTGATCAAACAATACTGATGACAACGATGACCCATAAGGAAGGCAGAAGTGGAAAGCAGATTTATTACAGCGTCTCTCTTTTTAGTATTTCACCGTTAATATAGGCCCCTAATGTTATTTCCTTAGCTGTACGCAATAGAAGACGTGTTTTTAAAATTATTCATCTTCGGAGATGTAATTTTACTGTTTCTTCAATTTGTGATCTGATGTAGGCTGCTAATAAACTGTTTTGATTTGATTTGATAAAAGTCAGTATGAACGATGGACGGTGATGGTTGATATTTTTACCAGAAATTTCTTTGCTGAAGTTTGTTGTCGATCCGATTTCTATGGTGACAGCGATATCGAAGTCTTTCTTCAGGTACTTGACAGTAGTGCAACCTACAAGTATCAACTATAAGGTCCACAGATAGGAAAGACTACGGCAAACAATGGCAAACTACTCCAGATTAATAGCGCAAGTAAGTTGCTGCTTGCTTAGTACAAGAAGATTGGCGCTTCAATTGAAGCACGGGCAGGGTTTAATCTAGGCCGTTTCCGGGGGGGGGGAGATTGCCATTCTCCCGGAAATTTCAAATTCCCCGGAAGTTTTGACTTACAGCGCACCCCGCGGACTCCCAAGCTAACTTCCCCCCGGAAATTTCAACCCCTCGCCCCCGCGGAGTCCAGGAGTCTAGATTAATCTAGACTAGCCTATACTGAGTACGGGCGAAACCTACAGTATGACCTTCTAGCAGGTCTTTCGATTTAGAATAGCAGGGCCCAGCCCTCGAACGCTTTCGTGGCTGTGCCAATGGAAAATAGAAGCCAGTGATTTTCATCTGTGAAATCAACGGCAGATTAGACACATGATTCCTTTCATTTATGACTCTCTCCTTGATGGTAGGATACTTTGTCAAACTAATACTTCATAGTTAATGTCATAATTATAAAAATCGAATCAAAACTCGTATAATTATAGGGCCTAGTGACCTAGTCACTAAAATTATAAACAGGATGTATCGTATAATTGTATACACGCTATCGATAGTGTCTAAATAAGGTAATTTCACATAGAATGATTAATCATAGATAATCTTGCGATGCAATGGCACCTTAGTATGACTATGTATGCGAAAGAGAGATAAAATTGATATTCCAATTGAAGTTTAGTATAAAAAAGCTTTCATTATGTAGCACCGCTTACAGTTTTCGTTGAACTTGATCGCACGAATTCTGAGGCGTCGACAGCAGCTACACTGCCATCCTGAGCACGAACATGTCACTCTATTATCCCTCCCTCCCGCATCTTTCTTTTCGAGAAACTGCTGCAATTCACGAGCAGAATTGTCAACTTCCTCGTTCGAAACTTCATTTTCTGCGACAAAATATTACTATTATCATTTGAAATCTGTAAATTTCCGTTAAAATCGAATCATTCTTGAGGCGCGACGTTTAAAAATAAGCAAATTGACCTTTTGAGATTTCGATTGCTTTATTTATGTTTCCACTCAAATCCTGAGTACATTAGACAAGAAAAGAAACATCTAATCAGGCATTAAAGTGAACTAATATTACAGAAAAACAAGAAGAAAATGTCTTACCTTTACCGTGTATAGGTCTAACCGTACCTCAATGTAAAATGAATGGATATATTCGGGGTTCCCGACAGAGGCGGATCTAGGGTGTTTGGCGCCCGGGGGCAATGTGTACTTTTGGCGCCCCTAACATTGCTGACGAGCAAAAAAAGGTCGTCGCACGTGTTTCTTCCTCTTCTTTATTGTGCATTTCACTTACCCAAATACCAGATTTTGGCGACCCCTCACCTCGGCGTCCGGGGACATATGTACCCCCCTGCCCCCTCGGCCCAGTAAAGGGGTTAAGTGCCTGTCACCATTTTAGATAATAGTATAGCAAGTGCTTTAGAAATCGAAAAGTAACAAGTATATATTCTACGATCTCTTGTCTTTTGTACTTGCTGCGGCCATTCATTTTCACCAGCAAGAATGGCTATTTTAAGAAAGCGTAGGCTATCTACTGTAGACTACAGTAGGTATTTATTCACAGTTTGCGACGCAGTTATCAACCTACCCTCGACTTTATCAGTAAAATCTATTTTTCTTGTCTCCTCGGACGGACTGCAGTCGGTGACGATGAGAGCCAACAGTAACATCAGCGATACAAGAACGACCTTCATAATTGTTGATCTTCTTTTGATTTTCCAGCACAGACAACGTCGTCTTCCAGAGCGTCTTCGAGCCGTCCGTAAAAGACATTATTGACTTCGCCTTTTATAGATTGTCAAGACGGTTGCGGAATACAGCAACGCCCCCTGACCCCCGTTTGCTGCAAATCGCTTTTCAATTATTCCACATAAAAATACAAACGGTAGGCCCACAACAGTTCACACTGTGAATGCAAATCAGGCGTGCAGAGTTTTCTGTAGGCATAATATATTTTTTATACTTCGCCTTAATCGAAATATATACGAAGTCTTCTCGATGGTTGCAGAATAGAGGAAGTTGATCAACATTATGATAGGTTTTTTAGTAATACGTATGAAATGATTCAGCTCGTCACGTCAGCGCTTTTGGGTTTGGCTGATGGATATGTCACTGCGCTTCATAAATCGTCGATGATAAATTAATAATAATAATAATAATAATAATAATAATAATAAATCAACCAAAACTTTAACACGCGGTTCTGTTACGATTGAAGCCGGTTCGGTCCGGTTCGCTTGTTCATTGACCCATGTTGCAAGAGAAGCATGGCATTCTTCACACTGTTATATGCTCAGTCGAAGGCCAAACAAAAGGAAAACCTGAAGATTTTTAATGGTATGCTAGATGCTACATACTTCCTTTTGGTTAATGAAATACCGCATACGACTAAATTTAAACCACTATGTGACCAACTTCACAGTGGTTCTCACACAGGGCAGTCCCTACTGAACCACTTTAAACCTTGTTATATTATATTATATTATAACTTCCTCGTGTTGGCCACAGCGGAAAGTTCATTAATTCATCTCCCGACGACGCCAGCTATCGCAGTACCACCACTGGGACAGTACCTGATTAATTGTCATCGCTTTAAATGTTTGCATTGAACTGTGTCTCTGAGGCGTCTGAGTTAAGAAATTTCATTCCCTTTCAATTTTCCCGCCCCCTCCCCTGAAGGCCTGGATTCTGGATAAAACACTGCATACTGTAGTACTGTCACAGACGGCGCTTGATTTATGTATTTGATTTGATTTGACTTAATTATCAAAAGTGGCACAAAATGCAAATTTTGAAAACAGTGCTATTTAGCCTTGTGAATAAATATCTCACAGACCTGAGAAGCCTGCCATTGTAATTTCGTATTAAAAAACAATTTAAAACCATTTCTAGTTTTAAAACTCACGCTTGAAAATGCATGCTGGCTAGCAGTTAGTTAGGCACCTCGACCCTCGAAGCCCCGCTGCCGATATATGTATATGCCCACTAATTATTGCAGTCTCTTGGTCCAATTTGGTGCGCCAAGCAAAGTTAGCAAACGTCCGCTGGACTGCAGCAGTCATGTCCATTGTCCACCATCATGTTTGTAGGCCAAAGACCTTGTACTTAGTGCGGGCATGAATAAGGGCCAGTAATGTTTTTTAATGTTTTTTATATTAAAATAAAAACATGAAAAATGGGAGAGGGATGGGGTGAGAGAAGGGGGCGGGGATTTAAGCTACAATTAAGACGCTTCGTTAAACGCTCCGTTGATTATAATACATTTTTGATTAAACAATATTTGGTTGTCAATGACAACAGCGTCTTGCAATACCCGCCGTGTTGCGGACGGACAGACGCGACGGACGGACGGACATCGAGAATTATATAATAAGATTTATGTTTTTTACATCTATGCTTTTCCTCTCCTATTTCGAGAAGGGTTAATGGAAGATTGACGCTCTCTCTCTCTCTTTGTGTGTGTGCGTGTGTGTGAATGAATGAGTGTGTGTGTCTGTGTGTGTGTGTGTGTGTGTGTGTGTGTGTGTGTGTGTGACCATAGAAATATCAATAGCGATTGCACTGGATCTTGAAGACACAAATTTCACGAAGCTCTCTCATTTATTATCATAATTGTGATTTTAATTTCGCATCATATTGTGTTGTCTTAATGACAATGCTTGAATCGTGCATCATAGATTTCATTAATTAAAGTTCAGCTAAAGCTGAATTGTAAGACTAATCAAACACAAAGATTGGTCTGGATGCAGTTTTGCTTAAAGTTGTTTCGCTACTGACAATGATTTCACAATCATCGTCATCATTCATTTTGCTAATTAGAGTTCCACTCCTGCTGAATTATAAGCGTAATCACAAAACTATAAAAGTTGTAGAAGTAGATCAACTTCTCACAGGGTCTTAGTAAGACATTCTTCAACGTTGGTCGTCCTGCCAAGCTTCCTCTAGTTCTTGGAAGCGTTCATTCAAGGCCACGTCTTCATCATTCAAAGGCTGGTTGTCGTCATTAAGGCGTTGATCGCGAGGCTCATCCTCGATAGCCGCTGAATCAGCGGCTGTTTCGATCAAGGCTGGTCCGTCGTATGAAACATTTTCGGTTCTTTTGTTGCGCTGTCTGTTGAAACTGAAACAGCCAAGGTGAAAACTGGGATCACCGAAGAGAACCACCTTTACCAATAAATTCAGACATCCTCGAAAATACGTGCGACTGAGGACCATGTCGTAGAAATCAGCACAGGCTCGGATTGTCTTTCCCGTATAAGGAACTGGGAAGCAGAGCGGAGGCGGATCCCTAGCTGTGAAAAACAAACATATATTGAAACAAAGCTGAATGCATGAATGTATGAGTGACTGGTTTTAATACATGAGAGGTTGAGAACAAATATACAACTTTAAAACACGTATTATTATTATTTATTATTATTATTATTATTATTATTATTATCATTATTATTATTATTATTATTATTATTATTATTATTATTATTATTATTGAGAGGTTGAGAACTAATAGGCATAGACTACTAAATGAGTCAAATGTATGCAAAATGCATTGATTTTAGCATGATAATTTACATATATCGTTTTAAAATCAACGTATTTCGCGGTGTAATGACGTCATCAACTTTCGGCGCGTGACTTTCGGGGGCCCCCTGCAATTTTTACGAGCACAACGTTTTTGAAATGACTTGACGAGCAAAAAATGGGTCATCCGTATATATTTTTGCCTCTTAAAATGGTCTGACGAGCAAAAGAAGGTCATCCGTATACATAAAACAAATACTACTTTTATAATAAGAGAAATGAAAACTCTTAAACATCCGAGGCCGGCGGGGCCCCTGCGGCCGGCGGGGCCCCCTGCGGCCGCAGGCTTTGCAGGCCCCACGCACCGGTTCTGGGCTATACTTACAATGCGTAGAGAGTTCATTTCTGAGTGTGACCACTACATTTCATAGTTGTATCACCAAGCAATCTCCAGTTGCAGTTGTTAATAGACGCTATGGTGTTAAAAACTCAAGATAAGTCTTGGACTCAAGCTCGCGGACCCGAGCATGGCTGACGTCAGTCCTTACTTCAAGAGCTCTATGATATATACTGTATATTTTTAATTTTTAATTTTCCAAAGTCTGTCTGTGTTCGGTTGAAACCGGGTTCTCACTGGACGACACGTTGCTATAGGCCAGCGGTTCTCAACCTTTATAGTGCCGCGACTCTTTTAATTCAATTCCCATGATGTGGCGACCCCCAACCAGGCCCGCCGAGAGAAATTCGGGCCCCTGCAGAATAAAATTTCTTGACGACCTTTTTTTCTTTTTTTGCTTATCAGCCTTTTTTACATCTTAAAACTAGCTGATGACCTTTTTTGCTTATCAGCCTTTTTTACATCTTAAAACTAGCTGATGACCTTTTTTTGCTCGTCAGCCTTTTTACATGTAAAAATTAGTAAATTTTGCGCGCGCAATAACAATAAAAGAGACAACCCCATATTTCTGAAGGTCTCCGGCGACCCCCTGGCAAATCGTCATTCGACCCCCGTGGGGGTCGCGACCCACAGGTTGAGAACCGCTGCTATAGGCAATTCTATTCTATTCTACATGACGATTTATATAGCGCGATAACTTAGTAGGGGCCAAAGTCAAGAGCGTTTTACATAGAACAATCGTACGATCTCTTAAAGAGGTGCGTCTTAAGTTTGATAGCGAACGACTCGAAGGAGGTGCCCGCTGTCCAGAGGCGTAGCGAAGAGGGGCAGGTGGGGGGGGGGCATATGCCCCAGGTGCCGAGGTGAGGGGGCGCCAAAATCGAGTGTTTGGGGTAAGTTAAACAGTCAAATACATAATAAATAAGAAGAAGCGTGGCGACCTTTTTTGCTCGTCAGGAGTGTAAGGAGAGGGGCGCCGTAGAGAGTTGAGGGGCGCCGAGAGAACGATGTGAGGAATTTTTTTTGCTCGTCAGCAGTGTTGGGAGCGCCAACGGTACACTTTGCCCCCGCGAGCGCCGGATACCCTCGCTACGCCTTATAATTAACATGTTAATATTTGCATTGGCTAGAAAGTAAATGAAACGTTTTTCAGCGTTTTAAAACGTTTTTTATATTTCCAGAAAAACGCGTTTTTTACGTTTTTATTCACCGTCGCTGATTGAATAAACGGAGATAAGAGTCGTAACCCAAAACTCAGACTCGAGTACGGGACCTACCTTTACATCAAGTGGTCTTGGCTTATATATATATATATATATATATATATATATATATATATTAAATAAAGAAACCCTGCAAAACAACTATGGTGCAAACCAGCTAAACAGGTACATGCTTAACAAGTATTTATTTAATATTTAAACGTGTCTATTACTTTTAAAGTGTCACACGCACCGTAATAAACTTACTGCAAAACCTCTAATATGAGCCTCTGGCTTCTATTAAAACAATGACTTTCACCCCAGCTGGTATTTGAGACTCCGCCTCAAGATGCTCAAGATCCGGCTTGTATTAGAACATTTTCGCAACTCATTAGCTCATCTACTTGTACATGTGCGTGTGTGTTTCATTTTAACTTTCAAAACTTATCTATTTGTCCGATTGCGTAATCATTGTATTTAGGACTTTATTATAATAGAGACTTCTAAAGACATTTATTAGACTTGGTTGCATTAAAGCTCACGCCTATGTTCAAGACTCAACTTATACTAGAAAATTTACGGTCTATATGTCCATAATTGAACTACTCGCTTCATGGAACGAGCTGATTTAATTTTAAGTAGTCCTGTAATTTAAGACGTGCAGTTAATATTTGAGAAGTTAGGCGTATAAGTAAGGCAGATTTATTACAGGAAAATAGACCTACTTGAACTAGCCTACTCGCTTGATAGAACTGGTTGATTTTTTATATGTCTAAGTATAATTTAAGCCGTGCAGTTAATAATAATTTAGGCCTATAAGAAAGGCGGATTTGAAAGGCAGATTTATTGCATGCCTCTTCTTTTAGTATTCACCGTTAATATACAGCTGTTAATATACCTGTAGGTCTTTTCTATAGGACCATATTGTTATTTCCTTAGGTGCACACAATATAACACATGTTTTTAAGATTATTCTTTGGGACTGTAATTTTAATGTTTCTTTGACTTGTGATCTGATGCACTAATAAACTGATTTGGTTTGATAGAAATCAGTATGAACTATAGACAAAGACAGTGCTGGTTGATATTTTTTACCAGAAATTTCTTTTCTGAAGGTTGCTCTAGATCCGACTGTAACGGTGACAGCGATTCCGAAGTCTTTCTTCAGGTACCTAACAGTCGCGCAACCTACAAATACCAACTATAGGATCCCTAAAAGAGAAAGGCTACGGCAAACAATGGCAAACTACTACAGATTAATAGCGCAATCCACATGCGTCGATGTTTGCTTAGTACACGGAAATTAGCGCTTCAATTCGAGGACCTACGGGCGAAACCTATAGTATGATCTTTTAAAAGACCTTTCGGTTTTGAATAGCAGGGTCCAGCCCCCGTACACTGTCGTGGTTGTGCCAATGGAAAACAGTAACCAGTGATTCTTATCCAGTGGCAGATTTACCACGGTATAAATGGTACACTTGCACCGAGCCCATCAGCAAAATAAAAAAATTAGGGGCCCCACCTTTTCTATTAACAATATTCTTTTTTATAGTTTTTATGATTTATTCGTTTAAAAAACGTTATTTTCCGAAATGTTTCCGAAATGCAACCATTTGTCATGCAACGTGTCCTGAAAAAAGTTAAGCCTATTGCCACAATTACTCGTACACCTGATCTGTAACTCTTGCGCTCTTCAGAGTGTTTCCCGAGAAAAGCTGTAAAAACTTGACAAGCAAAAAAGTCAAGGTTCCATGTAATTTAATCTCAGTCGCTTAATTCTCGTCACTTAATCCCTGTCTCTTAATCCAAAGTCTTTTAATCCCTGTGCACATAATCCTCAGACACTCAATGATATAAGAAAAGGTATTAAATGATGTAATACGAATGAAATTACATAACTCTAAACCTAACCCTAAACCTAACCCTAAACCTAACCCTAAACCTAACCTTAAACTTAACCCTAAACCTTTTCTAATTATGCAGCTCTTGTCTTAAACTCCAAGGCGGTGATTGAAGGGATTAAGTGTCAGAGGATTATTTGCTAGGGGATTAAAAGACTTGGGGATTAACTGCCGGGGATTAAGTGACTAGGATTAAAAGACTGGGATTAAAAGACCTATAACCAAAAAAGTCATCTCGCCACTTTTCACACTTCATCTGTAACTCTTTAGGGGAAGGTGTACAGGGACCCAAAAATGTAAATCCGCCACTGTTCCTATACGTGAAATCAGCAGTAGGTTACACATCATCTTCATTCTTCACTTTCTGCCTTCATGGCGGCAATAGTTAGCTACGAAACATTTCCACTTCTCTCGATCTTGCGCTAGGTTAGACATGATTCCTTTTATTTATGAATCTTTCCCTGATAGGTTACTTAGCCAAACCAATACCTTATGGTTAAGGTTATAACTAGAAATTCGATTCAGAACTCTTACATGTATAATTGTATATAGTACTAAAATTATTAACACGCTGTATCGTGCAATCGTATACATGCTATCGATAGTGCCTAAACATGGGCGCCCGCACATAGGGGCAAGAGCGGGCACTTGCCCCCTCCTGGAAAATACAAATACCAATATTTCACATTTAAATTATAAAACCTTGCTAAAATATTAACCGTTACCATTGTATTAAAATGTGTTTTGCCCCTCCTGGAAAAGTTTATGTGACGGACAAGCTCATCCGAAAGGGGCCTCAAAATTTGTTAATGAATTTTAAAAAAAGTTTTTGCTTGTCACGTTAAAAATCTGGCGATGACCTTTTTTTTGCTTGTCGCCGATTTTCCGAGATTTTTAAAAAATATTACTCAGACTATTTATATTTATTTTGCTTTAAAATTCCACCCGGCCCGGGCCTCCTTCAGCCTCTGAAGGGGCCTAGTGACGTAACCGTGACCATTGTGTTTTGCCCCTCTTGCGAAATTTCTGCGGGCGCCCATGTGCCTAAATAAGGTACTTTCATATCAAATGATTAATTACAGATAGTTTTGAGATACAATAGTACCTTAGAACAGTGGCGGTTCCACCATGTTGATGACTGGGGATGCATTTCCCACCGGGGTTCCGGATGACCTTTTTCTTGCTTGTCAACCTATTTTCCGGTGAGTTTAAAAAGTGAAAATACTGCAAATGACCTTTTTCTTGCTTGTCGGGCTTTTTGGCAAGGTTTCTTAACATTTAGTGAGCAAAACACTACCAACAATGACCTTATTTCTCTTTTTTCTTGTTTTTCTTCTTCACTTTGCATCCCCCCAACAACTTCAAAAAATTTTTCATCCCCCCACCAAGAAGTCCTGGAACCGCCACTGCTTTAGCCTATTATGTTGATGTATGCGAGAGAGAAATGAAAATTAATATTCCAATTGAAGTTTAGTTTTAAAAAAAGCTTTCATTATGTAGCACCGCTTACAGTTTTCGTTGAACTTGATCGCAGGAATATTGACACGTTGACAGCAGCTACACTGCAATCCTGAGCATGAACAGGACAGTCTCTTCTCCCTCACTCCCACGTCAGCATCGTTCTTTTCGAGAAACTGTTCCAATTCACGAGCAGAGATGTCAACTTTCTCGTCCGGAACTGCTTCATTTTCTGCGACAAAGTATTTATCCCTTTAAATCCGTAAATTTACGTAAAAGAGGAATCATTCCTGAGACGCCACATTTTTAAAATATAAACTCAGAGAAGTCCATGGGTTGGGTTAACCCATGGGTTGATTTGGGTTGTATTGGGCTGGGTTGGGTTAGACTTTTTATATTAATGGTGGGTTGGGATGAGTTGGATCAGAAAATAAATCATGATTTAAGAAACTAATGTATTACAGTGGGTTAGATTGGGTTGGGTCAGGTAAACCTATTATAATCGACATGGGTTGGGTTGGAGATTTGATGGATTGGGTTGGATTGGGTTCTGAAAAATGGACCCGTGGACAGCTCTGTGTAACTGACTTGAAGCTCTATGCTATCCATAAACATACTGTACATGTGCAAGTAACTTATTGTTTGATTGTTTCGCAAAAATAAGATCGAGTTAATGTCGTATCAAACTTTTCTTTAACCAGCATTGAAGTTCTCACAACCGAGAATGAAAATCAAAGCATTAAAACTTAGTGCATTTTCAACGGAACAATTCAAATCTCTTGATAATAGGCCTAACCAAGGGCTACTCAAATTGTTTGCGCGATGGTCCGAAAATTTGCGTCGAGACACGACACTGGGTTCCGAACCAAAAGTTTCAGGTTAATTGGCATCAACACATTGGCAAACCAGTCCACAAATTTATACACATAGTAGACCTCGTCTTAGTGTATATTATGGCCTAGTTGCACCCTAGTAGGCCTAATTACAATAAGAACACTACAATAAAAATGAATCAGTTTTACCGTTTCAACTCTGAAGTTTTAAGTAAGATGAATATTTTTCCATAGCAGATGCAGCAATGAAAATCATTTAAATGCGATTTATGATATTAGTACAAATCGAAACACATGAAATTATGTGGCCCTCAGCCAGTGTTTTATCCAGAATCCACGCTTTGGGGAGGATTGAGGCTTTCGGGGGTGGGTGGATCGACTTGTTTGGATGGGAAAAGACACAGTTCAATGCAAAATTTGGGTGTGATGGAATTTTTAGGGGAAGGTAATTTTGAGGGTTTTTTGGGAAAATTTCTCCTCCTAGCAGACCTGTATAAAACACTGCCCTCAGCTCGGTCCGCTCTGGAAGCCTCGGCGGTCCGCAGTACGGAGCGCGGAAATACCGGAATGCCATTTAAGGCGTGCTTAAACAAGCAATACAAATACGGATTGGGAATGATAACTCGGAGACCGGAGAAATCGGAAGGGGATCACGACAAGGCTGTCCACTATCACCGCTGTTATTCAACATCTACATTGAGGAACTAATAAGAGAGGCACTAGAGCAGCGGTTCTCAACCTTTATAGTGCCGCGACCCTTTTAATTCAATTCCCATGATGTGGCGACCCCCAACCAGGCCCGCCGAGAGAAATTCGGGCCCCTGCAGAATAAAATTTCTTGACGACCTTTTTTCTTTTTTTGCTTATCAGCCTTTTTTACATCTTAAAACTAGCTGATGACCTTTTTTGCTCGTCAGCCTTTTTACATGTTAAAATTAGTAAATTTTGCGTGCGCAATAACAATAAAAGAGACAACCCCATATTTCTGAAGGTCTCCGGCGACCCCCTCGCAAATCGTCATTCGACCCCCGTGGGGGTCGCGACCCACAGGTTGAGAACCGCTGCACTAGAGGAAGAAAAGGCGGGAATAAACATTGGAAAGAAAATGATACAAGCCATACGCTTTGCAGACGATCAAGCGATGCTAACAGGGAGTAAAAGTGAACTACAAAGAATAATGGACAAACTAAATACAACATCAAAAGAATATGGCATGAAAATAAACACTCAAAAAACAAAAATCATGGTAATAACAAAAAGCAAAAATCCACCTAGATTCACCATAACGGTTGATGGAAAAGAACTGGAACAAGTGACACAATTCTGTTACCTTGGGAGCCTAATAACAGAAGATTCCAGATGCCAGGGGGAGATAAAGAGAAGAATAGCGATGGGAAAACGAGCTTTTTTGGAAAGAGGAGAACTGGTAAGAGGAGGGCTAACTAGAGAACTAAAGAAGAGGCTGATAAAAACGTTGATATGGAGTGTCACTTTATATGCCTCAGAAACCTGGACTCTCCAAAAGAAAGACATACAAAAGCTGGAAGCATTCGAAATGTGGATATGGGGAAGAATGGAAAACATCAAATATCAAGTGAACGGACAAGAAAACAAGCGATGAAGTACTACAGGTGGTGGACGAAAAAAGGTCGATAATCAGCACCATCAAAAAAGACAGAGGAACTGGATTGGACACGTACTAAGGGGAGAAACATTGCTTAGAACAGTAATTGAGGGGATTATATCAGGAAGAAAGACAAAAGGAAGACCAAGGAAGATGCTATTGGACTGGATGATGAAAACAGATGCACAGCGTCACAAGACCTATGCAGAAATCAAGGAAGAAGCAAGACGCAGAGAGGAATGGAAACCATGGAGCCCTGGACAGAGAACATTATGACGATGGCCTAATGCCTATGCACCTAAATCTGGTCTTGACTTCAAATTCTCTGGCGCGCTTTATCAAATCTATGTTCCCGTGAAACAGTTTACGCATTTATGTAAAATAGCCTAAATAAAGTAGGCCTAATCAGAAGCAGACTTTGAAATATTTTTGGCAGTTAAAAATTCACCACTGTTCCCCAGATCGTTGATGTCTTCAACTGAGCCTGCGAAGCAATTTTCAAGCGTCGAAACGCTAAGCAAAAGGAGGAACGTCGCCAGAAGTGGCTTCATGGTTCCAAATTTGGCCTCGAAATGGTAAACGACAAGAGACTGTTGGTATCAACAGGCTTCTCGCTAAGACGCACAAAAGACTGCTTCGATAAGGCTACGAACGCTTGTACTGTAAGAAGCTACATGCTTTTATAGGCTCAAATATGTAATGTGGCGATTTTCACAGTATACTCCAGTTGGAGAATTTTAAATTGCGTGTAGCCTAAATCAAAGCAATCGAAATTTTATGTGCTAGATTTATATCGTCTATTAGACCTAATTAGCTTCTTAAAGGCTTTTAAGTGGATTCCAAAACACCCGCTAATTATTTATAGAATATATACCATTATCGATTATACGGCGATTGAACATGTTCAAGCACAAAATGTTGCACACCCATTAAGATTTATCACGTCTGAAAGTCAAGAATTATTATCCTCAATGATTAGTGATCTCCATTGTTTTCTGCTCTGAACTGCATGTAGCTAATCGTCTATTAGGCCTAATTAGCCTCTTAAAGGCTTTGAAGTGGATTTCAAAACACCCGCTAATTATTTATAGAATATATACCATTATCGATTATACGGCGATTGAACATGTTCAAGCACAAAATGTTGCACACCCATTAAGATTTATCACGTCTGAAAGTCAAGAATTATTATCCTCATTGGTAAGTGATCTCCATTGTTTTCTGCTCTGAACTGCATGTAGCTAATCGGATACAGGAAGAACACTTCAGATAGTGATGTCATCACCAATATATGAATAAGCGTAGGCCGATTAATTGTTTTCTAAGGACTCTAAAGTGGATATTAAAGCAACCGTTAGGAACGATTAGGCCCTAAATATTTGTAGGTAATAACCTAGATCAAGCGGTGATTCAACATGTTGAAGTACAAAATATTGTGCGACCGCTTTAGGTCGATCACGTCTGAAACAAACAATCATGCGAATTCAGAGTTGTCCATGAGTCGGTTTTCTCAACCCAAACCCAACCCACCAACTTTCCAACCCAACCCAACCCAAACAAAATTCATGTTTGCTGACGCAAACCCAACCCAACCCACACCGACCCGACCCGACGAAAATGTGAAAGTACAATCGCACTTTTTAAAATATACAGTAGGCCTACATATATTCAAACTAGGGCTGCACCGAATAGACTATTCGTATTCGGTATTCGCCGAATAGTGTGACGAATAGTCTATTCGGCCGAATACGAATGGTGGTGGTCAAACCGAATACGAATGTCACATGTAATGTCACATGACATTAAAAATTTTCATATAGTTTAATACTTCAGCTTAGTAAATTGAACTAAATTCAAGTGCCGGAGATAACTTTTTGTTCTATTTTCCTAGCCAAACAGCGCTATGCAAATATATATATTGCGAATTTGCACTAAAAATTAATTCTTTATACGTAGTAATAGTATTATAATAGCACAAAGCACTATTCTTGACCTAATTATGGCGACTTGCAGCGGGAGAGGTATCGTATACACTATTCGTATTCGTATTCGGTATTCGTCGAATAGTGAAACGGACTATTCGTATTCGGTCGAATAGCTAAAAACCCTATTCGATGCAGCCCTAATTCAAACCGTAATCTGATATAAACACCTAACGTTTAATTTTCTTGTAGCCAAAAGTTTTCAATATCAACCTCATTCAAGTACATAAAGAAAGTGTTTATTTAGCCTAACTACGACAACAATTCTGCGCTTTCGACAGCACCTGCTATTGCCATTTTTGAGTGTATAATGTGCTGAAATATAACACCAAAAGTCATCAAAATATATGAAAAGTTCTGACTAGTATGCCTGTTGCCCAGGGCCGAATTGAGACCCATAGAGGCCCTAAGCACCTAAAGATTCCGCGTCCTTAACCCTAAGTCCTAGGCATATGTAATTCCAAATATGAACAATGGAATGAATTTTTATTTTTAAAAATTGAAGAAACATACAGTAAGATGGAAAACAATGTTTAATTTCGTATACTTCCACTTCATTTAGATTTGAAAAGGGTTTCTCCTTTTTAAATTGCAAAGTCTTTGATCAGATCCTCAAAGTTAAGGTTACGTAACACATCTGCTTCTATACATAGTAGAGATAAGGCATCCAACCTGGAAGAATCTAAAGCAGTGGCGTCATTTCACACTTTTCTTGGGGGGGGGGGGGCGAGAAATTTTTGAAAATTTTCTTTTACAATTTTATAATTGGAAATTTTTTAAATTTTTTCGACTATTCCAAAAAATGCTGACGACCTTTTTTTTTTTTTACCTCGTCATCAGTTTTTTGTTACGTTGTACCATACCAACAAAAATACTTGACGACCTTTTTTTTTTTTTTAGTCACCTCCCTGGTTTTTTCTTTTCTTATTGCACATTCATACATTATAAATTAATATTTTCATTTCCTTGGGGGGCCACGGCCCTGCTTTTGTTTTTATTGCACATTAATACATTATAAATTAATATTTTCATTTCCTTGGGGGGGGGCCACGGCCCCCCCAGCCCCCCCCCCAAATGACGCCTCTGATCTAAAGACTCACATGTTCAGCGAGTCATTTAAGTGACATTTGTTAAACTGCCCTAGACTTTGGCCTCGGTCATGACCATGGCGTTATAAAAGTTGTCTTAATAATAATAATGATAATGATGATGATGATGATGATGGTGATAATAATAATAATAATAATAATAATAATAATAATAATAATAATAATAATAATAATAATCTATCTCCACAACTATCGCATCACCTCTAGCGTCTAATCCTCCGATTTCTCCTGAATGCCGGTTTCGGCCTATGTATGCCTACTCCTGGGCATTCCTCGTGACAGAAATTGAACGAGTTAATAACCGTGTGCCTATTAACTTCTGCAGCGTTCTGCTCCGTGAGAAATGATACATCTTGGTGTATCATGACTCCAGCAATACTTGATAATTAAACGTGGAGTAGTGTCAGGTGGCTATGATCGAAATTAATTATTCCAACTCAAGCATCATATAACATAGGCATGATGTTCATAATTATAGTATTATAATATTGATTCGTTATAAATCCTTAATTATATAAATGCAATTAAATATTGAAAACAAAGTTTCCATTTATCATAAATATAATATGATAGCCTACAAGCAAAACTAAATGTGACTCTTAACAGATTATTTACTGTAGCCTAAAATTCCGAATACAAGATTCATTATTTGTTATATTAATAATATTATTAATAACACTTTGGCCTCATATTCGACCTAATATAACTAAAAACAGACAATGATAACGAATAGGTCCAAATACAGTATAGGCCTATCTATAATCAAGAATTACGGGTTTACTTAAAATAGAGGGTTGTCTGACAGTCGCTTTCAAATTTCAACACTGGAGAGATCCTACTAAACTGCAAAAAATCTAGTTAGGCCTCATTATTATGTATTATAAGGCTACTAGCTGCAATTATAAACCTAATCACGAACGAAGATTGATCCAGATATTAGAACTGTAGCCTAATTGCGATTTCGAGTCATATTGTTTCAATATTGATAATGATTTCATAATCGTCACCATTGATTTTGCTAATAACAGTTCAACTCTGGCTGAATTACGTATAATAATAATCACTAAGCTACGAAAGTTGTAGAAACAGATTAAGCCTAACTTCTGACAAGGCGTATACATTCTTCATATAGGCCATTGTATGGTCTCACTGATTTTTCTTATTCTTGGAAACGTTCGTTCAAGACCACGTCTTCATCATTCAAAGGCTGGTTTTTGTCATTAAGGCGTTGATAGCGAGGCACATCCTCGTTAGCCTCTGATTCAGCGGCTGTTTCGATCAAGACCGGTCTATCGTAGGAAAAATATTCGTCTCTTTTGCTTAGCCCTGTGTCCAAACTGAAGCAGCCAAGGTGGAATCTATAATCTCCCAAGAAGCGCACCTGTATCACGAAATTCGCACAGCCTTGCAGATTCGTGCGACTATAGGTCATGTCATAGAATTCAACGCAGGCATCCACCGTTATCCATCGTAGATAAGGAATTGAGTAGCAAATGGGAGGCGGGTTTCTAGCTGCGAAAAGCAAACATATTATATTGAGGCAAAGTTGAAGGAATGTGTTTAGAACTTTAGACAAGTAAACAACAGCAGGCCACGTGATTTGCTCAGTGGCGGCTCCACAGAGGGGGCCCGGAGGTCCGTGCCACCCCTATTGAGTGCCTGGCTCCCAGTGGCTCCCCTGCTGGGACCAGCGGCTTCTATCCCCCCTTGCAGCCGGGCTCAATTCCCCTCCAAAATTACAAATCTCCCCCAAAATTACAAATTCCCTCTGTTAATTTGCTCCCTTGTAGACTTAGTATTATATTCAGCTTTTTATCCTTTGTGTTAGGCATAGCTATCATTGATTACGTCACGGTCAGTGTTATTTTGAATCAATATCAGTTCAGATTAGTAGCAAAATATCCCCCCATTTTTTGCCGGGCGCAGCTGCGCCCGCCTTAAATAGGGATAGAAGCCCCTGGCTGGGACCCTATACTTAATACTACATACCTAACAACAAATGGTTGGCCCCCATGATTAGAAGTTGCCACCCCAACGGCCCCCCAACTTGCCAAATCCTGGAGCCGCCACTGGATTTTCTAAATCCGAATTGCTATATGGTCCGATATGTGCAGACTATTGAAAGCGTTGCCTACGCGAAGGAATATAGGCTAACGTACGTGGCACAATTAGTTGCATTCATTCAATATGACATAAAACACAAGAATCTATGGCCATTGTCAAAGCAGTAAACAAAACGACTATATTTAACGTGGGTAACGGGGTTTAGACTCACGAAACCCATGCATACCATTAATTTTTTCATAATCTGGGCCCAACCCAACCTAGAAGTTAACCCAACCCACGGACAAGTCTGATTATACATACAAAGTCATATCGCTTAGTTAGTAATTTTAATGTTACAAAAACCAGTAAGAAACACGACTGCTGAGGTTTTTACCAGAAACTTCTTTGCTGAATGTGAATTTGGATCCGGCTGTTATGTTGACAGCGAGTCCGATGTCCTCCTTCAGGTACTTGACAGTCACGCAGCCTACAAGTACTGACTAAAATTTGTACACTGTTAGGCCTCGGCAAATCATTGCTAAAGAATTGCGCAATTTACATTTTCAGTTCACTAATTGCTTGAATTGTCTCCTCTGTTCTTAACTGAATGTCTTCTAAATGCAGCATTGGACAGTGAATTCAAAGAGATTTTTCCCTTTACAATTTTGCATCATCATCCAACAGTACCTTAGTATGTCTATGTCTGCCATAAAAAGTTCATTTTCCTATATAAGTTCAGTAAATTAGTTTACAATTGATGACACCGCTTACAGTTTTCGTTAAAGTTGATCCAGCGAACATAGATGTGCTGGCAGCAGCTACACTGTAACCCTGAGCATGAACAGGACAGTCTCTTGGCCCTCATCCCCAAATCAACGTCTTTTGTTTCGAGAAGCTGATGTAATAGTCGAGCAGAATTGCTCACTTCCTCATTCGGAAGTTCTTCATTTTCTGCGAAAAAGAATATTTATCATTTGGAATGTTTAAACTTCCAAGACCAATCATTCTTCTTAGGTGCAACGTTTTAAAAAGTAAATTGACCTGAAACTCTGTGACATCCATAAACTTGCATGTGCACAGGGCCGGATTAAGGTCCGAGTGGGCCTGGGGCTGAGAAGAAGAAAAACAAGGTCGTCGCTTCCATAATTTGAAAATTTCCCCTTGTAAAATGTCCCGCCGCCTTCACTGAAAATCTCTGACAAGCAAAAAAGAGGTCGTCGCTTGAAAAGCGGTCGGTCTATATGTTATGATGGGCCTGAGGCTTCAACCCCCGCCTTAATATGGCCCTGCATGTGCATATAATTTAATGTTCGCTTTTAACGTGAAGAAATGAAGTCGAATGACCGTGGAATCAAACTTAGTGACCGCATTTGACCATTCATCTGGTAATTTGGAGATGAAAGGTCGCTTGCAATTTATCGCTCCTTTTCCCGTTTGTTCTGGTATCGTTTAACTACTACTACTACTACTACTACTACTACTACTACTACTACTACTACTACTACTACTACTGCTGCTGCTGCTACTGCTGCTACTGCTGCTACTGCCACTGCTGCTGCTGCTGCTGCTGCTGCTGCTGCTGCACTGCTGCCACCACTGCCACTGCCACCACCACCACCACCACCACTGCTGCCACCACCACTGCCACCACCACCACCACCACCACCACCACCACCACCACTGCCACCACCACCACCACCACCACCACCACCACCACCACCACCACCACCACCACCACCACCACCACTGCCACCACCACCACCACCACCACCACCACCACCACCACCACCACCTGCCACTGCCACCACCACCACCACCACCACCACCACCACCACTGCCACCACCACCACCTGCTGCCACCACCACCACCACTGCCACCACCACCACCACCACCACCACCACTGCCACCACCACCACCACCACTGCTGCCACCACTGCCACCACCACCACTGCTGCTGCTGCACTGCCACCACCACCACCACCACCACCACCACCACCACCACCACTGCTGCCACTGCTGCCACCACCACCACCACCACCACTGCCACCACTGCTGCCACCACCACCACCTGCACCACCACCACCACCTGCTGCACCACCACTGCTGCTGCTGCCACCACCACCAGGCCACCACCACCACTGCCACCACCACCACCACCACCACTGCTGCTGGCCCACTCTGCTGCACCACCACTGCACCACCACCACCACCACTGCTGCCACCACCACCACCACCACCACCACCACCACTGCTGCTGCCACCACTGCACCACCACCACCACCACCTGCTGCTGCCACCACCACCACCACCACTGCCACCACCACCACCACCACCACCACCACCACCACCACCACCACCACTGCAGGCCCACCACCACCACCACTGCCACCACTGCTGCACCTGCCACCACCACCACCACCACCACCACCACCACCACCACCACCACCACCACCACCGCTGCTGCTGCCACCTGCACCACCACCACCACCACTGCCACCACCACCACCACTGCTGCTGCTGCTGCTGCTGCTGCTGCTGCTGCTGCCACCACTGCTGCTGCCACCACCACCACCTGGCCCACCACTGCCACCACCACCACCACCACCACTGCCACCAGGCTGCTGCCACTGCTGCCACCACCACCACCACCACTGCCACCACCACCACCACTGCCACTGCTGCTGCCACCACCACCACCACCACCACCACCACCACCACCTGCTGCACTGGGGCCTGCCACCACCACTGCCACCACCACTGCTGCTGCTGCCACTGCCACCACCACTGCTGCTGCTGCTGCTGCTGCTGCCACTGCTGGCCCACCTGCTGCTGCTGCTGCTGCTGCTGCTGGGCCACCACCACTGCTGCTGCTGCTGCTGCTGCTGCTGCTGCTGCTGCTGCTGGGCACTGCTGCTGCTGCTGCTACTGCTACTACTGCTGCTACTGGGCCTGCTACTACTACTACTACTACTACTACTACTACTACTACTACTACTACTACTACTACTACTACTACTACTAAGGACCGTGACCAAACGCGAAGCCCGGAGCTTTACAGAACTTTCCAGACGCTCACAAGAGTTTAATAATTCAATCATGGATGAATTCAAATAATGGCTGAGGGCTATAGCAACGGAGATCAGCACCGCCCTATGAGCCCGTGAGGCTCGAGAAGGACTTTGACTTTGACTTTTGATATGTGTGTATGTATGTATGTATGTATGTATGTATGTGTATATATGTAAGTGTGTTTGTGTCAGTGGGGCGCGGTGAAGAAGTGGTGAGTTGTGCCTTCTTCGTTGACTATGAACATTAAACAACTATGAACAAAATTGAATGATTAATTATTATCACTTTAAATTGGGGATATCGTTAAACGTTTGTCGATATAATCCTATCGCCTATATTTATATACAGTACCTTAGCAGAAGTGCTTGGAAATATTGTATCGTGAATTTCATTTACCAATTTTCTCCAAATCTTCGATTTCTTCCCATCGACTGACGAAGCCATGTCCGAAAGACGAACAAAAGACGGCCAGAGTCAACACAACTAGTTGCTTCATTATGAAAAGTCTAATAATTTTAAGCAAATGCGTAGAATATTATCAGCTTTCAACGTAGGCCTACACTACCAGCCAATGGACGATTACCGTATAATTATTATTTGCGCTGTCGTATAGTACCACACAGTTTTATACATGATTAAGACTGCAGTCTCTCTAGCAGTGGCGTAGCCAGGGATCCGAAATATTGGAGAACAATGGCATCTACAGATAGACGTTTCCAATCCCGAGTAGGGTGACAGAAAACTGTAATACACAATGGCGTAGCCAGGTTTTAGCACCAGGAGAGAGATGAGCATATTTAAAAGGTACCAATATCATACTTTTTCAATGCACATCCAAAGGCGCCGCCACATCGAATAATTTTATTTTTCACATACAGCTCAAAAGGCCACGGGGAGAAAAAAAAGAAAAAAGTCCCCGTGGCCGATAGTCTGATATTTTGTTGCTGCTTCTTCTCTTTAATTTTTACTTCTTATTCTCAATTTAAATTTATTACGTTTCAGAAAAAGGGAAAAGCGCCAATTTTATGAAAATTTTCTCAGGGGGGAGCGGCCACTCATCTGTACCCCTAGCTACGCCACTGGTAATGCAACTACGTATATCGATTCTGATGATAATCACCCTATCCTTCCCTGAAAGATTGCTATAGACGAGTTTTACGGGGAAATTTACGCAAGCCCCAGGCATTTTTCTCGTGCATTTTTTTGTCATAATGCATTCGGCTACTCTTCTGAACCAGGAAGTTTTGTGACATGGCGGAAATTCTTCTCTCCCCCTACCGGCGAGCGTGATCAAAGTATCTTGGACAGCGCCCGTCCAGAGCGGGGGGGGGGTAGGGGCAGATAGTGTTATCTCACGCATGCACTTCTATATGTCTCACGCAATATTATAAATTGAACATGAACGCTGTGGACGGCGCCGGGGGAGGGGGAGGGGGCGCTGAAGGCAGTTGGGGGATTGCGTTGTCCTTTGGCTCCTTCTTGAAAAGTCTCACAAGCAAAAAAGGTCATCACCACATTTTTTTATTTGATGCGTATATTTTTAAAAAAACTTTTGAACTCTTTTGAGGACAAACTTTCTAAAACAATTATAACTTGAAAACATTTTAGGGACCGGTGACTTCTCTGCCCAGGCCCAGGGGCCCGGAATTCCTCTCGACGGGTCTGATTTTGGCTGCAGATCAGGATAGTGAAAATGAACTACCGCAGCCGCTACAATGTTCTGTTGCTCTCCCATTTAGTTGAATCATACAATAATATCAAATGAATAGTAATACGATCCAGAAGATTCCGGGACATACAGTATAGTGTAGGTTCATTAAGTATTATCAAATACACGTGGCAGAAGTTAATGTTGCGTTATCTCAAGCATGCACATCTAGATGTCTAGTTAATGTTGGAATTTACATAAGTGCAGTGTTAGGTAGTAACAAATTACAAGTAGCAAAATTACTGTAACAAATACTTTTTTTAAGTTAAGTAACGGGAATTGTCACATATTAAATCTTGTAACAAAGTAACAGTAATAGTTACTTTTTTGAAGTAACAGTAGCAGATTTTGTACTAATTACTTTAATGCTACTTTTTGAAATTGTCGTCTATATGGTTCTAAAGTCTAATGGACTGCAATTCATTTTGCTAACTTCAATAAGTTACGTACTTAATTGGTTTAATATAATGCATGCGGAAAACGCACACACGCACTGTGATGTGTGCATAAACTATTTAGAGAGAAAACGCACCCGACTTCCACTTTGAGTGACAGGCATTACTAAGAGCAAATAAGGAAATTTCTGACTAATTAAAATTGACATCATTTTTGCTGCATGCTTACTTTGCTCAAGTGTCTGTCACATGAGTAATAGTATTTTAATGATCTGGCAATTGACGAATTAATGATTGGTTGCTATGAGACACGAGTCACGACTCATGAGACATGAGTTATATAATATGACATTGATATGTTATGTTAACCACTCTATGTGCTGCCGGTATGGCACGACAGCTAATTTAGTATTGGAAATACAGCTCCATTAGTCATCTGTATTTTGTATAAACCGTGTAAATTGTTCGTGATATCAATTAAAAACGATTAATTATAGTCGAAGAGGATTCCCAGAGCTATAGCAGTGTTGGGGACACAATCTGTCGGCGACCATGGATTTCCACTCTTCTCTGTTTCTGTTCTTCCTTATCAGTTCGATGTTGTCTTTAATTCTTGTCGCTTCTCTTAGGCTGTCTGTATACTCTATTCTTTTGTCGTCCACTTGCTATCCATGGTTTCCTCGGCATGTGTTACATCACGCGCCCATGAACCAGGGAACCAATGTCGTCGGACGATTCTTCTCCGATCTGCAGAGGGCACCGCCTTTCTCGCAAGATCGACGTCGTCTTGGCCACAGCCGACACAACCGCTGCCATCTTCACTCACCAGATCCTGGACATTCAAGTGCACCAGTTTTTAATCTAGACTCCTGGACTGGACTCCGGAGGGGAATTGACAAAGCCGGGGGGAAACTGACAAAGCCGGGGGAATTCTGCTAGGGGGTTGCTGTTAGTTGATGTAGTATGCCAAAATTTCCGGGGCAGGGGAAAATTTGAAATTTCCGGGAGAGGGAAGGGCAATTTTCCTCCCCGGAAACGGCCTAGATTAAACCCTGAAGTGCACTATGGAAATAAGCAGCCACCACAACTGTTCTAACTGGAAGCGACCGCGCGGTCGCCCAAGGAAAGCGTGACTGGACCAAATTAAACCAATTGCCGACGACTCAGTACAACAGTGGCGGCTCCAAGATTTGGCAAGTGGGGCCGTTGGGGTGGCAACTTCTAATCACGGGGGGCCAACCATTTGTTGTTTAATGTATGCAGCATTAAGTATAGGGTCCCAACAGGGGACCACTGGGGGGCCAGACACTCAATGGGTGGCACGGCCCCCCGGGCACCCCTATGGAGCCGCCACTGCAGTAGGAACTCTGGGGTCGGACTCGATTAACACTGGTCGCAGAGCATCGCAACGACCCCAGTCGGCTACGCTATAACGACGACATATAGGTCAAAGTCGTGCGTATTTTCTCTTGAGTATTCCAGCCTATTGACTTCAGCGTCATTTTTAACGATTGCCTGTTGTCTTCTGTTCAACTGAACGTATTCTTCTTCGAAGCTTCAGGTTGTCGACAGAAATGGTATACAAATATACTGTACAGTATACTGTATATGGTATATAAATGTACTGTACCGTATACTGTATATGGTATATAAATATACTGTACAGTATACTGTATATGGTATATAAATATACTGTACAGTATACTGTATATGGTATATAAATATACTGTACAGTATACTGTATATAGTATCAAGCGCACAGGAATAAGGAGCTACTGCTGCATTGAAAATACTGAAATGATTGAAAATATTGAAAATACTGCTGCATTTGAAAATTCTATGGAAATTAACGAGATTTTTCTGCACTGTTTCTACTGTACTCAGTTTCGCTGTCTTGTCGGCGCCGTTTGTCTCGCTGTATTGCAGGGGTGCCAATCGGTCCATAGAATCGATGTATTGGGTCCGTTTTCTCTGGAATGCGAAGAAATATGTATAAGCTTAAATTACTCAAAGTCAGATATGTGGCTCTTGTGAACGCAAGTGTACTGTATAGCTATATAGTCAACCGGTAATTCGGAGATGAAAGGTCGCTTGCAATATTTATCGTTTCTCTTTCCGTTCGTTCTGGTTTCGTTTAAGCGCCGTGGAGCACAGATCTACAAGCCGAAGACAGAGAATGCACGAGCGTTTTCACCTTGGCCTCAGCTTCCGTTGTAGGTACTCAGGCGAATAAATAAATGGTTTGGTTTGGTTTGGTTTACTATCGCGCGTGCATAGGCGCCTTGTAACGACGGGGCCGTGACGCACAACAAGATGCGGCCATTAAAAGATTCTCTCTCTCGCAGTGGCGTAGCGTGACTTTTGGGAGCCCGGGGCCATCTTTGACATGGGGGCTCCAGAGTTTCGGACTGACGAGCAAAAAAAAGTTATCGTCTCCACCTTTTTAACCCTGACGAGCAAAAAAAGTCCTCAGCACATCGTTTCTAGGGTTAGGGTTAAGTTTAAGTTAGGGTTAACCCTAACCTAACCCTAGCTTAGACCCTCTTCGGGCCCCCTCTCCGCCCGGGGCCCGGGGTCTGCCAACAAAGTGCCCCCCCCCCGACCCCCCTAGTTACGCCACTGCTCTCTCGCGCACATTTGTAAACTAACGTCAGAATCTATTCGTTGTTACTTGGCTTCCACTGGCTCCTTCTGTACGTCTACTATCGGAAGGTATCTTTCCATAGCAGAATCTACGACGAGGTAGATTCTTCAAAAGTCAAATCAAGATTTTGTGGCGGGAAAGAGACGTTTCTCGATTTCAATAGTTTCGCTGTTCTTTCGCTTCTTGCGCGCACGAGAAAGTCGCTGAGATTTTGCTGCTGAAATGGCCACCAACACAATGGATGCGATTAAGAAGAAGATGCAGGTGATGAAGATGGAGAAAGACGTGGCGCTCGACAAAAGCGTTCAACTGGAACAGAAGGTCGCCGAACAGAAGAGTGTCAACGAAAAGGTGTGAGACTATCACCTGTCGCTATAGGGACCGTTAATAAAGTATTTCACGCTTTTTGGGTCAGTTTTTGACTCCCTCCCCTGTAACAACCTGTCACAAATCTTGGACCGCCCCCTTAAAGTACGTCACAAACCTCGGAACCCTCTTAAAGGGTCGCCCATAATCATAAGTTATTTTTGCGTTTCTCGTTCAATTTTTCAGCAGCAAAACAGATAGACCTATTCAGCTCCCGGCAATGATAACGAATATAACTGAGACCTAAAATGCGATGTACAGTATCTCTGACAAAAAAGTGTCAATGAGCAAAAAAGTCCTGTTAGGTGCTTTTATCAGGTATTTTAAAGGGTTTATTTATACAGAAAGTGTGACGTCACGCGGTGATCCTTACCCCTACCCTGTCATAAACTGTCTCACTTTCTTAGACCGTCCCCTCAAGCGCGATGTGCTTTACGGACGGAGCCGTAGCTACCTTTTTAATTCGTCGCAATCTCATGATAAGATATCGTAGTGATCAAATCTGCCATTTGTAAGGATTTTTGTATAACAATATGCAGTAGCGTATCGTGCCAATGGCTACTATGGTGGCTCGAGCCATGGGCGGCACACACGAAGGGGGCGGCAAATTGAGTGGCGGCGATGACCTTTATTTTGTTTTTGCTTGTCAGGTTGTCGAAGAGTTTTAGAGAAGGGGCGGCAAAATTTAGAAGGGGCGGCAAATTCGGCCGCGACGACCTTTTTTTTGCTTGTCAGTTATAATAGGAGCAGGTTGGGGCGGCATTTTTTCCAGGAGCCATGGGCGGCACGAGACCACGCTACGCCACTGACAATATGATTAAAAATTTCAAAATCTTAAGCCTTTTCGCGGAACGCCTGACGCTGTTTCGCGGAAACCCTGGGTTGCACGGAACCCACTTTGGAAAACACTGTCCTTATAGGCGTATGCTATAACGTACTGAAATTCAAGCAACAGCTTCATCAGTTGTTTAACAAAGATACGAATAAATTAGGCCTATTGAATTCTAGTGGGTTTCCTTACCACGAACTCTGGTCGCTTTTGCCGGCGAAAACTGAATTAGTCGGACTCGACTGATAATTAATTTTATCGATGGCTGGGTGTTGGAATATTGACTGCAACCGTGGATCAGTGACGCCAGCTTCGCCCGTGTATAGGCCTACACGATTACATTCCACTTGCAACTGCGTCTCGTAAAAATACTTTCCATTTCCCGCTTTCAGCAACGACGCACTTCAATCATTCCAGACTCTCCCTCACTCCCCACCCCACTCCAAATGATTTCATTATTTCGTCTATCAGTTTTTCTTGAAGAATGATAGAATCGGGCTTACAGACAGAGGCGTGGCGACGGGGGTATATCGGTATATATATACCCCACAAAAATCAGGCTACCTTAAACTTTTCTATGTGCTTTAAGATTGTCAAAGTTTTTAAAAATTTATATCCCTAAATCTTATTATACCCCCCCCCCCTTCAAATCAAATTTCTGGCTACGTCCCTGCTTGCAGATTATGTATTATACGACGTTTATGTGTAAATATACATTTCTTTTAATTTTTTAAAATGAACTTCTAACTACTAAAAGATCTACACAACAAAATAAGAAGATATCAGTGCCTAAGGAATCGTTGAAATGTAGATCAGTAAGTAAGTGAGTGTCCGACATCTAACAGTTTTCATCATGCACTCACTTGAAGCTGCGTTTTCTAATTAGTGTTCAATTTAATAATTTTATTGCGTGAAATGATCTTCTAAGTTTAGCTTCTCGCTTCTCAACTCCTCAGACAAGTCACTGCAAAAATCAGTATCACTTCTTTACTACTGAGCGATTCAAAAATCAAGAAGGTTTCTGCGCAGTATTTTATACAGGCCTGTTAGGAGTAGAGATTCCTCCCCCCTAAAAAAATCTTCAAAATCCCCCAAAAAAAAAAAAATCCCAGCACTTACACAAATTTTGCATTGAACTGTGTCTTTTCCCCCAACCAAGTCGACCCCCCTGTAAACCTCAATTCCTCCCCAAGGCCTGGAGTCTGGATAAGACACTGTTTCTGCGTAGAGACAGACGAGGTTCTCTACAAAAACTTATATCATGTTGCATTAAATTTGTGTTTGAACCTAGAGAACACATAATATGTTGATAGCCAAAGATACTATTTGAAAAGTGCACTAAGAAGATCTGTAGTATACTTTTCACGTGGGTTGAAGTATCGCCTAAAGATTAGGTCATAAAACTCGCAAGAATTATTGCTTAACTATAAGAGCTATTTTTTTCTAGCGAGTGAAGGAATATGTTTCGAATTTCAAAGGGACTGAGTTTGCGTTGTTATTTGATGCGTTGAGTACAGCAAGAAGAAGAGATTCAGAATCTACATAAGACGATTCAATCGCTGGAAACCGACCTGGACACGATCCAAAGTCAGTTGGCGGAAACGACGTCGAAGCTGGAAAACGCCGAAAAGCAACTGGGAAACGTTCGTTTCGATACTCGGCGCTATAGAAGCTGATTTCAACTTTCTCTAATAGGAGTATCCAGAACAATCTCTATGGTCACTGATCTATGCCCACCAGCAAGAAATCTGCTTCTGCCATTGGCGTCTATTAATAGACAACAATGGTTTCTATGGTTTCTGCCCACCAGTGGGCGGAGCAACCGGACCTTGTTGGTAAACACTGGATACCCCTATAAGGTTTTTTCAAATTAAATTCTGGAGACAGTGACGGAGTCGTCTGGTTCTGTATCCACAATTCAACATCGAACACATACATGAACTAACGAATACTAAGCAATGACCTTTTGTCGTTATTCGTCCCTGAATGTAAATGATGATGCTGATGATAATAATGATGATAATGATGATAATGATGATGCTGATGCTGTTGTTGATGATAACGATGATGGTAATGATAACGAAGATGAGGATGCTGATGCTGATGATGCTGATGATAATGATAATGATGATGCTGATGTTGTTGTTGATGATGTGATGATGGCAATGATAACGATGATGTTGATGCTGTTGATGACGATGATGGTAATGATAATGATGATGATGATGATGCTGATGAAAACGATGATGATGATGTTGTTGATGATGATTACTATTGTGCAGAGTGCGACGAGTATGATAGGGATGATGACGTCTATGTTTATGACAACGTCGATGAAAATGATGATGATGATGATGATGATGACTACGATGACGGTTACGGCGGAGGTAGTGTAGATATTGCCTATATAGCGATGTGTTTTGATTAGCGGAGCGTTGACAGCCTAACGATGTCTGTGGCCTTCTTAGGCTGAGAACGACGTCGGAAGTTTGACGAGACGCATTCAATTGGTCGAAGTCGACTACGAACAGACGGCAGCGAGGCTGCAGTCGGCGTCCGAGAAACTGGAGGAAGCGTCGAAACACGCGGAAGAGAGCGAACGGTAGGAGGAACCGACAGCCAACATCATCATCATTATCATTATCATTACCATCATCGTCATCAACAACAACAACATCATCATTATCATTACCATTTGGGAATTCATTACCAATATCACTTCGTAAAACTAACAATTTATTATCTTTTAGATCTGGTCTTAAAACATACCTGTTTGGCTTGGCTTATATATCCCCCTTAGATTGCTCCCCCACTGTTCTGACTGATCTTCCGGATTGACCTGGCTCTAATTCTATTTGGATTTGGTGCGCCATCGGCTGATGCCCTGGGCATTATGATAGTGGCGCCATAGAAGTTTATTGATTGATTGATTGATCAGAATGTCATTTTGCTGCATTAATCGGTGTAATGTGTATCAAAATGAGGCATTTACGACATCTTATGCTGCTATTTGTCGACTCGAAGACAACAAGACAAAGAAGAAGAACACGAGAACAAACCTACCAGAGGACAAGAGAGCAAAGAATGAGATTACACAGCAGGACCATACTGAACCACTCTAGACCTTATTATTATTATTATTATTATTATTATTATTATTATTATTATTATTATTATTATTATTATTACTATTATTAAAAGAACATTGAACTGACATCCGTGTTGACGGACGCATATGTCTTGTGACTGTACAATATAATTGCGTTCGCGCTCCATCTGCTACGCCTAAAATGCGATTATAATTCTATTATTTTTAAATCAAAAGGCGCAGAAAGTACGTTGCACGCAGCAGTCTGTCATAGTTCTATTATTGAAATGAGAGGGAAAATAATTTGAGGCTGAGGGCGAGAATCGCGAGTGAGAGTGAGATTTTAAAGGTGAGGGTCTGGTCAGATTTCGAGTTTGGTTGAGGGTCAAGGTCATAGTCATGTTCGGGGTCAGGGTAGTTGCGGAGGAGGGGTGAATGGTGAAGGCATGGTTGGTCTGGGGAGGGGTTGTTTTGAAGTACCTAATAGCTCTCTCTCTCTCTCTCTGATACTAAATTAAATTATTTTGATTTGTTAGCGATGAATGGCATGTCCTTGTCTGTTTGATTCTAGAAACCGCAAAGCCCTCGAAAGTCGCAGTCTAGCGGACGACGAAAGAATCACCTTTCTTGAAACGCAACTTAAAGAGGCGAAATACATTTCAGAAGACGCCGATCGAAAATACGACGAAGTAATCGGCCACCCGCACCCCCTCTTAAATATCGTTTCCAAGATTTAACTGAAAAAATGTCAACTTAGACTGTGCTTTAGTCGACTCCTTGGCATGACTACATGATTAGATGTATCCTCGTATCGACAATATGGCGACTGAGCGGCGAAATAATGCGTTCATAGCCACGTATTTTAAATCTGTTCAATCTGGCATTTTAACTTTAATCATTCCATTATTTTGATGTCCTGGAGCGATTACAGTATAATAATGATGCTTAATAATAACGACGTATATCAGTGTGGTAATCGTACAGTTTGACTGGATATTCGATGATTTTTAGAATTTGAATTTGTGCATATTATTTACCTAATTCATTTGGTGGCAATACTGGAGTCGGTATGCTTCTGCCTTTGTAGGCAGCCAGAAAGCTGGCTATCGCCGAGGTGACTTTAGAAAGTTTCGAGATTCGATTGGAAGGAGCTGATTCGTACGTTAATAGCTATGGAATTATAATCTCATTTACTGTACCCATTACTCATTGTCCATCCCATTTTCAGTTTCTGTCTCTAAATAGTTGCACCCGCCAATCCATCATTTCGCTCACCTTTCATCCATCTGGTGATTCAAATCGTTCCTTTTCATTCTTCTATTTCTTACAGTGGCGTAGCCAGGATTTCCAGAAGGGGTTTTTGTATTATTTTGACCGTAACCAACTTCGGAAAAACCTTGACAAGAAAAAAAGGTCATCTCCTCATCTATATTTTTTTCTTTTCAGGCGCTGATAAGCAAAAAACAAAAAAGGTCGTCAACTCTTAAACCGTTTAAATTGTATAGCGGTAGTCAAGGGGTGAGGTTTGACCCCAAAATCCCGTCCCAAAATTTAAAATGCATAGAGATTTTTTTAATATTTTGTTTTTGGCAGACAATGGGGGTTTAACCGCCAAACCCCCTTGGCTACGCCACTGATTTCTTATATGTTCTTCTTGCAGTAGTTTGTTTTACTTGTGTTAATCTCCATTCTGCTTTGCTTTCGCAATTGAAGGAACGAATTTGGATCCGAATCCTCATTTAGTAATTTTTGCTCTATTTGATAATTTTCAGAAAGATCTTAGAGCTGGAGGTCGAATTAAAATGCGTTGGAAATAACATGAAAACGCTTGAGATTAAAGAACAAGAAGTAAGTAGAGTACATTCCATAAAGCGCATGCTTACATCATTAACGCTTTTCGTTCAATCATAATTCATTTTTGTTAACCCATTGCTGTCTGAGCGACTGATAAACTGGAATTTAAGGAAATCATCAATTATTATGATTTCATCTTCATGACTTTCATTGCTTGTTATTATCGTCTGTTTCGTTCTTTATTATTTTGTTCTTCGTCGCTTATTTTGCTCTTCATAATGCTGCTTTTGTTCTTCATTGCTTCGTTTGTTTTCATAGTTTCTTTGGCTCTTCGTTGCTTCTTTCATTAGAGGTCATAAGAAATTTTGATTGAGTATTGCAAACTAATGAATTGAAAATTTAATTAATAAAATCCTTCATGCAGCATAGCGCTGAACAGTGTCTGCAAATGTACGCATATAACGTCATTCATACTCTGTTTGATTTTCTGAAAGGCTTTGCAGAGAGAAGACAGTTACGTCGAAACGATTCTTGATCTAACTACTCGTGTCAAAGATGTAAGTAACGATTACTCTTAATTAATTATGTCACTAAATAGTTCCACCATACGAAATAGATCCTAAATCACGGTATCATACACTAGCATTTAAAATGCCACTCTGTCGCAGTTTTAAGTATAACCCCAATCCCCTATTCGGGATAGGATTAGTTGTGAGATTTGTGCAAAACCGTTGAGAACATTTTAGGAGGAGGAAGTAGGTTTATTGAAACAGAATCAAAATAGGTTCTCATGGACCATAATATTCCAGGCACTGGTGACGCCTTCTGGCTTGTAATCTTTTTACTCGAAAGTGTTTCGATGTGACCCTCCATTCCGGAACCCTGGCTACGCCGCGCTATTTCCAAGGTAGGCCCTACGTTATATCAAATACGATTCAATACGTTAGCGCATCGCACGGGGCCGTACATTGCAGTACATAAAATTTATAACCGAGTATTATACGTTATGACCAAGTCCGTAATAACGAAGATCTACTCTACGCATGAAAATATGCATATAAGTGACGTTTCAGTATTGCAGATACACTGTAGGTCTAATAATTATTGGTGCATGATCAAAACTCCGTTGTTAAGAGCAGCTAATTCAGTCGAGCTCAGGTTTCATGCCATCCACGACGTCAGATTCTTTCGTCAAGATCATATAGCTAACACAGCATTGTCACTATATAGCAGATGATTTGGGGTGGATGCCTAATATTTTCAGAGTAAAGTAGAACTTCGTTATAACGGACTTGGTTATAACGTATATTCGGTTGTGAAGTAGGCCTACCGCGATGTACGGCTCCGTGTGATGCGCTACCGTATTGGATGGTATTGGATAAACGTACCTCGGATATAGCGTACTTAATTCTAATTCAGCTAGTATTGTACCCGCAGCCATTGAATTGTTTTGCAATCGTTGTATTTGCTACGCCATACGTAACCATTTGTATCTATTTTCGCGTCTTGCATGCGCTAAACATCTTCATTTCAGACGGAAAACAGAGGAGCTGAAGCGGAGAGGACCATCTCTAAACTACAGAAAGAGATCGATCGACTTGAGGGTCAGTACTACTACTACTACTACTACTACTACTACTACTACTACTACTACTACTACTACTACTACTACTGCTACTGCTGCTGCTACTACTGCTGCTGCTGCTGCTGCTGCTGCTGCTGCTGCTGCTGCTACTGCTGCTGCTGCTGCTGCTGCTGCTGCTGCTGCTGCTGCTGCTGCTGCTGCTGCTGCTGCTGCTGCTGCTGCTGCTGCTGCTGCTGCTGCTGCTGCTGCTGCCACTGCTGCTACTGCACTACTACTACTACTACTACTACTACTACTAATACTACTACTACTACTACTACTACCACTACCACCACTACTCCTATTTTACAACTACTTTTACAACTACTACTACTTTTACTACTACAGTAGAACTTCGCTATTATAATAATATTTATTATTATATGTATTCTGTAAACGGATGCAAAGGCTATCTTGGAAAGCTAGGTTATTGAATGCGGAGAGTAACCACAGTGGCTTTCACACAAGCTTACTTAACCTCCTAAATCACTTTAAATCATACTATTAATATATAATAATATTATTATTATATTATTATATTTATTCTTGTTGACTCTTTTGCAGATGAATTGTTGATGGAGAAGGAGAAATACAAGACGATCAGCGAAGAACTTGACGGAACTTTCGAGACACTCGCAAAATTTTAACTCAGGACTAAAAAAAACTCAGCGAACTAAACACAGCGATGCGAGAGATCTTCAAGCGAACTTTGTCGATATCTAGAATGAATTTTAAAGCACCGTCGATCGATAGCAAGAAAGCTAAAAGTCGAAATGATCTTATCTAAAGCTTCCGCATTATTTATCTAGATAGAGAAGAATAGCGTTCATGTATGCTTGCTATATTAGAAGCATTTGCATATAATCTGCTACTGGTGCTAGTTTCTCCGTCTTATTTTTTATTTTTATTACGGCTTTTAAACATTTGAAATGTGCAATGAATAATGTAGGTTAAATCACAGTTTCGCCTTGTTCCAATGCTTAGAAAGTTGATTCAAGGACTGTTTTGATAGCGTGTTCTACTTAATAATAATAATAATTAATTAATAGAGATTAACCTGTCTTGAAAATCATATAAGACTCGAGATAAGCCAACTATGCTTTTAACAACTATAAGCAAGACGAATTAGATTGGCTGTGCTAAATGTCTGAACTCGAGTAGAGTTAAACTCGATTTAAAACAGCGGTTCTTAACCGGGGGTACTCGTATCCCTTGGGGGTACTGAAAGGACGTTATGGGGGGGGGGGGGGTACTGAATAATCCAGAAATAAAGTCTGTTTAAAGACTTTTACTACAATTTACCCTGTATACTATACAAATGCTGTAGAAATTTGTGTACTAAATTAGAAATTTTAAAGAAAAAGCTCACTTTCTGGCAATTTGTAACAAACATTTGTTGCAGCTTATAACTATTTTCAGTTTATTATTATTTTCAATATATTGAAAACTTTTGTCCTGGGATAAAGTACGCTAGTAGTGGGTACTTCGTTCTCTTATACGTGTTTCAGGGGTACGTAATCATAAAAAGGTTAAGAACCACTGATCTAAAAGATTCTTAAGGGTGTTTCTTCTGCTGGTCTTGCAGCGAGTCTGCCTCTTGTATGCGCTGCACACGATCCTTCACGGAGCGATCCTTCATGGAGCGATCTGTAGCGTTTAGAAATTGATACTCATCCTCCAAACGTTGTTCGCCTGTATCGATGTTTGGTCGAGCTGCTTCTGCCAAGGCAGGGTCATCGTATGGAGAATCTTCGACCACCCTTTTGTCGTGTGAGTAACACCAAAGCTGGATATTAGCAACACGAACATAGAGCAAGTATGCCACGAAATTCACACACGCATGGAAGGGACGTGTGAGTTTCACGTCAGTGACCTGAAGACAGACGGAGGCGAATCTCTTGATGTAAGGAACGCCGACACAAACCGGAGGCAGATTTGCTGTGAAGAAAAAGTTACAGCATATCTGCATCTTAATGGCTTTCTGTCCCTACAGACATTCCGTATATTCAGTTAAGCAAGGTTTAGGTTGTGACGTGGTGACTAGCAGCTGACTGCCACCAATCAAAGCGGTTCAGGGTTCAAATCTCGCTCGGCAGAAACCTTTTCAGCTGCTTTTGCAGCATCCAGAACATCAGCTGCTATCGAGAAGTGGCGGAGTTATTGCCAATGTCATCGCGGCTTATATTCCGCTAATTTTTTTAGAAAACTTTTCGACCTTACAAAACAATTTTGTCATCGACGATACTGAGAAATATTGATGTAGGAGCAGCGGCGCAGTTAGAGTTTCAAAATAGGGGACACCGTTAGCAACACGAACAAAGAGCATACTGGCGAGCACATGGTCGGTACGAGAATATTTCGAGGAACATTAGAGTCAAAGCTGAGCTCTAGAGCAACATACAAGCAAACAGTGTATAAAAACTTAACGACTACCAACGCTCAAACTCTCGATAACATTTCCTCATAGTTTCCCACAGATCCCAGTAAACGATTAGATAAGGTTCGATTTGTGAGATACTTTCAACCAAGATTTATAATTTTAATTATCTCACGAGTCCATATTTTATAGAATAAGAGTAGACCTATATAAACCGCCATTGTATATCAGGCCTATTATTTCATAACGTCTGTATGTTTGTATTGACGGACAAACAGCTAGTTGAATAATTATAATAAATTAATCATATTTTTGAAATGAAATCTGTCATACAATTTGAAGAATGCCTGATGACGATGATAATGACTATGACGATTACGACGATGCAGTGGCGGCTCCACAGGGGGGCCGTGAGAGCCCGTGCCCCCTATTGAGTGCCTGTCCCCTCAGTGGCCCCCTGTTGGGACCCTATACTTAATACTACATACCTAGCAACAAATGGTTGGCTACCCCCATGATTAGAAGTTGCCACTCTAACGCCCCCCCCACTTGCCAAATCCTGGAACCGCCACTGCGACGATGATGACCGCATTGCTAATAAACTCATGCACGAGCGAGGACCAATATTCAGTAATGAAATTTTAAGAGTTTTACCCAAAACTTGCTTATTAAATAATTCATTTGATCCCATTTTGACAATCAGGTAAAGTCCACCGTTTGCCCTCTTGAGAGTTCCACAAACTACAATGACAAATCATGATTTTACGCCAGAAAAAAATCATCTGTTAATTCAACTGTACGTCGTTTATCTGCAATTCAGAAATTCTCTTAACTTCAGAACTCTACGACTTTCATTTTAGTAAATTGCACAGTACTTTTCCCAAGTAATCTTAAAAGACTCACCTATTCACCATCGGGTATGCGTAGTATTGTTAAGCTCTCTTGTCTTTGGCCATTTTGCCATGCTTATTGCGCTATATAAATTGTTCAGATAATAATAATAATAATAATAAAATTAATAATAATAAAATTAATAATAATAATAATAATAATAATAATAATAATAATAGTGCGAAAGTAAGAAGGTGCAATTCCAAGAAGAAGAGCTCAAGGAAGGCCTGGCTCGACAACATCCGAACTTGGACGGGACTTACAACGTACCAAGCCACGCGGGCAACTAGCAATAGGCAGCAAAGGAAAGGGATGGTCCATAGTGTGACCAACCCTCGGAGGGGTCGGAGTCGGAGCGAAGAAGATTAAAGTGCGAAAGTTGGCTTGGTTTGAGTGTTGGCGATTTTCTTGGTGCGTTTTCGCTAGGTGACGCCACTACAAGCAGCAGAGAATCTCGACTGCCCTTTGTGCCCTTTGATGAATGCACCCACGATTTCATACCGCAGAAATACACAAAATTTTAAAACTTTATGCACTTTGACCCAGGATTTTTTAAAACGTTTACAAGATGGAATAAAACATTGTGGCGGCTAATGACCTATTTGAGCTTACTAATGAATAAGACGAAGAGCATCGGCCCGAGTATAGAGCCCTGTGGAACTCCACAGGTAACTGGCCTTGGACTGGAAAGCTTCCCCCGATACCTGACCTGTATATAATGCGTGCGGTCGGTCAGCTATGATTTGATCCGTGCAATTGCTGTTCCGCAGATCCCGAAAGAGTGCTCGAGCCTCCTCGGGAGTATACGGGATAGTCGACCCAATCGAAAGCCGCTGTCAAGTCAAGTCAAGATAATATGCAACTTGCTTACTGTCTTGATTGAGACCGAGCAGCGCAACCCGAACGCGCTGACAGCAGGAGCATCCCTGTCCTGATAACGGACAGCTGCAGGAGACTCTCTTGGTCCTGTCGACGTCGTCTGCCTTATTCGTCGTCGTCAGGTGTTCTTCGATTTCGCGGACAACGTTCTTGATTTCGTCGAGCGTCGCGTCTTCGCCTCCTGTGCAGAAATATTACCTGGACGGACTGTGAAAACGACAGGTTCAGTTTTCCAAAGTATACTCATGTTAGGGGTTCATTGATTGGCGTTTACCAACGAAGGGGCAAGGGCGGACACGGGGACACGTGGTCTTAGTCATGCAAATCCCAATGCACCTTAATTACGTATGGATTTAGTTGGTACTAGTGGGAAGATTTAGATCTCTGGCCAAGAATCCACCTGTATATATATGGAGTGTATATATATGGAGTATGTATATATGGAGTATATATATATATTAAAATTTTAGTTAGATATTTATAGGTGACTGACGGGTCTATGCATAAAAACTAGTAAAACTATAAGACTTAACAACTGAAACAGTTGTTCAGGTGTATGAGCGTACGGGCGACTGCAAACGAGAGGACGAAGAAGGGAGAGAAAACGAGAGGCAGACAGGCAGACAAAGATACTGAGAGAGAGAGAGAAAGAGAGAGAGAAAGAGAGAGAGAAAGAGAGAGAGAAAGAAAGAGAGAGAGAGAGAGACGGATCATATAATTTTTTCTATGAATCTATAGAAATTGTCAAATACCCATCGAATTCAACTGGTCTAGAGCTGACGAATACAAGTTTTCACGTTCCTGTTGTTCTTTGTCGTGCATTTCCTGGTAGAACTGCTGGAATCTGTCATCGGCGTCTTTCGGTAATTCTCGTTTCCATTAACGATATTTGTCATCGATTTCTGCACCGAGTTCGACTAGAAATTCGTCAAAATGAAAATCTGTGCAGAAACTTGGCAATTCTTATAGAAGGAAAAAATATTTTTTATAGTCGGATACTATATAAGAGCATTGAAAAGTGAATGTATGCACGTGGGCGCATTGGAGTAGCAGGACGATTATTTCCATGCAACCGGAGGGGGACTGATTAGTATGCTACCCTAGTCACCCTAATAACTGCGTAATGACCGTGGACAAATTGTTCAATTTCCGTCTTAAACTTCTTCTAAAGAACTTGCTCGGACTTGCTATCTTTCGTTTTGGTTTTTCGATTAACGTAAGTTAAGTTTGGACATATAATGAGGAAGAAAGGTATAGAAAACCTGATAACTACTGGAAAAGTCGAAGACATAAGATCAAGAGGAAGACAAAGAATGACGTATATCAGTAGTTTACTGACTGATGTAAAGGGTGTTATTACAGAATTAGAACTCATGCAAACAACACACAACAAAGAGAAATGGAAGTCCATAGTCGTCAACGTAGAAATACATGACACCTGAAGAAGAAAAAGAAGAAGAAGAAGAAGAAGAAGAAGAAGAAGAATTTAACAACCATTTGATAATTACAATAACATTATTATTATTATTATTATTATTATTATTATTATTATTATTATTATTATTATTATTATTATTATTATTATTATTATTATTATTATTATTATTATTATTACTACTATTGCACGATTTTACGAGTAGTTCTTGTTCGTTGGCTACAGTGTTGTTTCAGTTATTGATTATTTTTCAGTTTCAGTTTCAGTTACAGTTATTGAAATTATTTTTCAGTTATAGTTACAGTTAAAGTTATTGTCATTTTTCAGTTATAGTTTCAGTTACAGTTATTTATTTTTCAGTTATTTCAGTTATTTTCAGTTAATCGACATTGAGCACATTAATGAAATTTCGACGTTATTTTTTAATACACAAAATAACACAATCACCCTGCTCTCAAATTGATTCATTTAGCTTAAGGAACACACGATGTTACAAGTTAGCAGACAGTCTGTTGCGTTTAGCAGCAGAGAGGTCCCCACACAGTTTTAGAGGGACTCAAAGTTTAGCAGATTTAACACGCAGAAGCTTAAAACTTGCAATAGAGTGCGGTATGGCTGGTATGAGCGATAGTGGTTTAAACATAGGCGATATCCTACTAAACCACTTACAAATACAATCCAGTTATTACTTTCTTCACTAGTATTTTAAATAAATAAGATACTACTCACAGATACTACTCTCCTCCGCTCAGAGCGAAAACTAACTCTGCTTAAAACGATTTTTAAAATGTAAAAAACCTCAAATCTAGCGACGGAACTAGAACTACCGACGGAAGCAGGAAGAAAGAAATTCGCGTTGCATGGTGTTACCGCTACAACATTGCAAATATCCGCGTCTCTCGGAAAAACCAGAAATAGTACGCAACCATATATATAATTATTTTTCAGTTATTTTAGCTATTTCAGTTATTTATTTTTCAGTTACAGTTACAATTATAGTTATTGACATTTTTCAGTTATAGTTTCAGTTTCAGTTAACTGATATTTTAGTTTCAGTTAAAGTTAACTGAAACAACACTGGTTGGCTATGAAAACTAAGTAATTATCAATTTAAATGAGAAATTTCTTTAACCGTTTGTCAATTTTTTTACATAGCAGAAGTGCTTGGAAATATTGTATCGTATCATCTACCAATCTTTCCCAAATCTTCAATTTCTTCACGTCGACTGACGAAGCCATGTCCGAAAGACGAGCAAAAGACGACCAGAGTCAACACAACTAGTTGCTTCATTATGAAAAGCCTAGTAATTTTAAGCAAATGCGTAGAATATTATCAGCTTTTTCGGCGCGCACTACCGGCCAGTGAGCGAATATGAGCGCTGTTGTGTGGAATCACGCCGTTTTGTAAGTATTTAAGACATCGGTAGGCCTATCTCTAGTCATGCAAAATGAATGTGATTTATCCAGATGTCTTCTTCAAAAGAACTTTATTGCTTCATAGGCCTAGTAAAACTCTGTGTCAACATCACATCAGACTCAGTGACGCGCGCTTCGCATTGTTTCGAAATTATACAAGATTTATTGCATGTCGAAGAAACTATTTTTACTAGGAACGCGTAAATAATAATTAATAAACTACAGTGCAATTTATAATTCATAGGCCTAATCTCTATCTGTGTGTGTCTCTCTCTGTCTCTGTCTCTTTCTCTCTCTCATCTTATTTGTTTGTCTGTCTGTCCAGAGTTTAATCTAGGCCGTTTCCGGGGGCGGAATTGCCCTTTCCCCGGAAATTTCAAATTCTCCGGAAATTTTGGCATACTATATCAACTAACAGCTGTCCCTAGCTGACTTCCCCCCCCCGGTTTTGTCAGTTCCCCCCCGGAGTCCAGAGTCTAAATTAAACTCTCTCTCTCTCTCCCTCCGATATGCTGATCTGCATTGACCCATCCATTCGGGCCTCACCTCTTATACTCCTTCATTCTGTTCAGTGGCAAACGCTAGTCTCGCTATTTTATCATGCGTTTCCAAGGCCAGGAGCGCTTCTGGATAGAATTATAATTTATAAGTGGCGCTATACAAATGCTACACTGCATTGCATAGTCTATAGCTTAATATTAAAATCCATGCTATAGTCTAAGTTTAACTAGAGATCTTTGTGCTTTAGGGTCCATCATGCATATAATACGTACGCACTAAGGAGGTTGGGGGGAGGGGTCGAATTTTGGAGATTTTCCTATGTACACTATGTGCAAAGGGGTAGGAGGGGTGGTGAAAATATGACTTTTTTGCGTACGTACTATACGGATGAGCCCTTAAGCGACTGAACCATTTGATTTTTTGGCACTAACTAAGAGAAAATGCAGTTATTTATGAAGGCATATAGCAACATCTGGGTACTTAGAAGATTCGAATAGGATTATTCTAAATTCATCAAAAATTGAATTAGGCCTATTGATAAATAATAGGTACATCAACTGGACTTATAGGGGTCATCCATAAATGACGTCACGCTATTTTGGCAGTTTTTGACCCCCTGCCCCTCGTCACACGTCATCACAAAAAGTCAGACCCCTCAAATGTGACGTCAAAAACGCGTTAACCCCCTCCCGTCATCTTGTCGTATTTCCAATGTCAAAATTAATGTGTTGTTTGAAAATATTCACTATAATTATTAAAGTTGAAACAATATTTCACTCTTCTATTTCTTACTGACGTGTCGTATGTGTATAATTTAATATTTAAAATGTAATTGTATCGATGTGCGTGAGATCAGCTTGGACGGAGAGAGACAATAAAATTCAAACCTACACTTAACGGCGTGAGATAGAACACAACAGCTAGCAAGTTTATTCGTTTATTAGTAATAAAAGAAGTTAATTTTACCTCTTAAGAAGTTCAATGTTTGCGGGTTTAGTTCACGAGAAGTAATTGAATTGAATTAAAATATCGCATGTTCAACATTGGCAACAACCATGTTGGCGCCATTATAGCCGAAACATTTTTATTATTAACTAGGTGTTTACCCGTCAAAAATGACGGGGGAGATTGGCTGTTCTACCACCCGATTTTGCGCAAATGCAACAGCATTTGATGACGGGGGAGATTGGCTGTTTTACCACTCGATTTTGCGCAAATGCAATAGCATTTTATGACGGTGGAGATTGTCTGTTTTACCACCCGATTTTGCGCTAATGCAATAGCATTTTGCGCAATTAGTTCTCCTTCACTCGCCGCCTTTTCCTTCAACCGAGTTAACGCCCATTCGCAGGAATTTTCTGAACCTTGATAGTCAAGGAAGGTGTACTGATTTGGCAGTGTCGAACGACATGCAGTGCTTGATTTTCTTGTTCGCTGTGCTGCTTTTCACGCCGAGCAACAGCCTGCTCCTCATTCTCACTTGATTGTCGGAAAGCTCGTGAGCGCTGGACTTTTTGTTTTGCACGGACGGTTAGAAAGAGGAATAAAAAAGCTAAACAATGGTGCAAACCTCATCTTCTTAGCTCTTATATAGCCTGAGATATAGCAAATTAAAAAAATTGGAAACTTTCGCAGACTTCAAAACTTTCGCGAAATTCACCGATAATACTTATGTTCAAACATTGGGGTCATCGGGTTAGAACTGATAGATCTTTGCCAAATGTCGACCGATTTTCAAACTTTTTAGTTTATTTTGTTTCTCTGACATCCCTTTACAACTTTGCCGCTGACCAAAGTGGGGTTACCGCTGAAAATATTTTGCTAGGGGCTTTAAAAATTTTTCGGGGGGAGAGGGTGATATTTTAGGCCGTAGAGTGGACTCTACCCCCAATTTTTTTTGTTTTGCACGGACGGTTAGAAAGAGGAATAAACAATCTAAACAATGGTGCAAACCTCATCTTTTTAGCTCCTATATAGCCTGAGATATAGCAAATTTAAAACGTTATATCAATCATTTCTGAAGAACGCTTTTCCAAAAATTAAAAAATCCCCAGTACGGTGACGACGTCTTAAAATTTAATCCCCACTTGAGGGGTAAAATTTAATAAAATAGGTATTGAGGCTAGGAATGAATAAATATATATATATAATAATGGGGGCAGGGCATTGGGAGAGGGAAGAGAGGTTTTGGAGGAGGAAGGTGGGTTGTACGGGTTTTCGGAGCAGCGTTGTGTAGGTATGGAAACGGGGTTTGGGGCCGGTGGGGTAGGGCGGAGCGGTGATGGGTTGGGGCCTGGGCGATTGGGAGAGGGATGGGTAGTTGGAAGGGGATAGGGAGAGGGAAGGGGAACGGAGGTTTAGGGCCGGGGCGGGAATGGGTTGGGGCTGGAATGGGTTGGGCCCGGGGCGATTGGGAGAGGGATGGGAGAGGGAAAAGGGATGGGGAGAGGAAAGGGGAACGGGAGTTTGGGGCCGGGGCCGGAATGTGTTGGGGCCGGGGTGATTGGGAGAGGGATGAGGAGAGAGAAAAGAGATGGGGAGAGGGAATGGGAACGGGGGATTGAGGCCTGGGCCGGAATGGGTTGGGGCCGGGGCGATTGGGAGAGGGATAGGGAGAGGGGAAAAGGTTGGGGAGACGGAAGGGGAACGGAGTTTGGGGGCGATTGGGATAGGGATGGGGAGAGGGAAAAGGGTTGGGGAGACGGAAGGGGAACGGGAGTTTGGGGGGCGATTGGGAGGGGGATGGGGAGAGGGAAGGATATGGGGAAAGGGAGGGGAAAAGGGGGTTTGGGGCCGGGGCGGGAATGGGTTGGGGCCTGGGCGATTAGGAGAGGGATGGGGTGAGGGAAGGGGGGACGGGGGTTTAAGCTGCAATTAAGACGCTTCGTTAAACGCTCCGTTTTGATTAAACAATATTTGGTTGTCAATGACAACAGCGTCTTGCAATACCCGCCGTGTTGCGGACGGACAGACGGACGGACGGACATCGAGAATTATATAATAAGATTAAACAAACGGAATAGCGTTACAAAGAAAGAGACAGTAAAGCTTGATACAATTGCTTGCATGTAATTTATTCAAGTGGGCGTCTAATGTTTGCCAAACCATTCCACTTTAGAATTATTTAAACTGAATTCTGACCCTTGTGGACCTGTATTAAACTAAGAGTCAAATATGATTTAGACGTTAGATTTTTTCTGAGACACAAGCACTCGACATAACCAGTTGAGAGAAAGACCCACGACAACGACTGGTAAAAGGTAAAGGCAGTAGTCCCATACTCGATTTCGAGCGTAGGGGCCGGTGCTGATCTCCGGTTACTAGGCAAGCAGCAACGCAGTTGGCTTGCGCCATTAGGCCTAATCTAGAGTAGGTTGCCATTACTTTCTCTAGACACACGTTTTACCCTTCGCAGCTTAACGCTGCTACCAACTTATCGACGCCTAAGCGATGAACGGCTTGGTTGGCCGCCGGCACCACGGCTAGATCCCGGGATGGTCACCCATCCAAGTACTAACCGCGGTCTCAAATTGGGGGTGTTGGGAAGGTGTTAGGTGGTGTAAAATATCCCTGCATGGGAGTGTTCCAGGATTGAATCCAGGTTGATGACTCTTCTGAAACAGAACCGATACTCTACAAACTGAGCCATAGGCATTGGCGGCTCCACCGGGGGGCCAGGGGGGCCCATGCCCCCTATTGAGTGCCTGGCTCCCCAGTGCCCCCCCCCCCAGTTGGGACCCTTTACTGCTACATACATTAAACAACAAATGATTGGCCCCTCATGATTAGAAGTTGCCACCCCAACGGCCCCCCACTTGCCAAATCCTAGAGCCGCCACTGGCCATAGGAATAAGCAAAATGGACATTACCTCAGTTTATTCCGAGTTGAAACTAAAAGAATTCAGTTTGATTTTAAACGATCCAGTTGCAGGGCATTCGTATTCTTACATTTTCCACGACGAAAAAAACAACTTCGAAACGAAATCCATTTTACAGGGGTTTCCTCCCACCGTATTTAGACGTACAAGATCCGTAAATAGTTTCGTTTAGTTGTTTTGGTTCAGCCTTTTGATCGACAAACGCATTCATTCGTCTGAAATGCAGCTGCTTATGGCGTATATCAACCGGCAGCACAGGAAATCACTACATTCTACGACTGCTGCAAAATTCACGACATTTCACCATCCACAGATTTGCATAGCGTGATACCTGGCTGCAAAACATTACACCATTCAGTAATTACTGCCTTCTTAATTGCGCTATAATACTAGTAAGAAATATGGTTTTTGATTCTATCCATCAATAAACTTCTATGGCGCCACTATCATGTTGCCTAGGGCATCAGCCGATGGCGCATCAAATCCAATCCGAATAAGAGCTACAGTAGGTCAACCAGTATTGGTCATTCAGGTCGGCGATGGATAAATCTAAGGGGATAGGCCAAGCTAAACAGGTACGGTTAATTGAATAATTTTGTATTGTACAAGATGGATTTTTATTGAATAATTGTCGAATATAAATAGTTTCGCTTAGTTGTTTTGGTTCAGCCTTTTGATCGATAAACGCATTCATTCGCCTGAAATGCGAATATATATATATATATATATATACATATATATATATATGTATATATATAATCGTGTGATATGTGCACGGTGCGTCTGTTATATATATATATATATATATATATATATATATATATATATAAAAAATTCCCCTATGCATTTAGGCCTACGTGCATAAATGCCACCATGAAAGTTAGTTGGTTTTCAAGTAAAATATATGCCTAAAATGGTGCGCGTGAAATGTTATTGTCTAAAACAGGGGTGTCAAAACCTAGGCCCGCAGGCCAAACTTGGCCCCCAGCTCATTTTAGTTGGCCCGCGAAAATATTTCAGTTTTAAAAATTATCCCTAAAAGTTTATGCGTGAAATTGGCTTGATGTAAAATCTTATTTGGTTTGAGAAATTATAGTTTGATGTAGAATCTTTTTGGGTCTTAAAAGTTGCTTTTATGTAGAATCGTAGATCCTGTGTTTAGCTGGCGTGACAAATGGATGAGCATAAATCTTTTTTTTTGGCTTTGAGTTTCGTTAATGATGTTGACTGAACAAATACATCGACACGCTACATCAACAGCGGGAGATTACTACCGTTATATACTCGCCTAGCATACTTGCGTTGCGTTAATCAAACTTAATTAGTAAAACCATTTGACTGCTTCGACTGCAGATTTAAAATCAGACATTGCTAAACTAGTGATAAAATAAACAATATCAAGTCTCATCAGCTTCCATATCTGCATCGACCGTCATCTAACTTTATATGTTTTCAATTTGATCTTCGGTTCTTCGCCATTAACAGAGTTTGAAATTTAACTGTTTCTGTTAGACATGACTAGAAACGGTTTGTCATAGTTACAGCAATAGGTTGTAACCAATGTAAATAATGTAATGATTGAATGTCCTTTCATGTTTTCGTAATATTTTACTTTAGGTTTTTAGATAGTTCAGATTTTGGAATATAATATTGACAAGCATTTTTGCATTTGGCCCGCGAGGACATGCATGGGAGACATGCTATTTGGCCCGCCGCCCAACAAGTTTTGACACCCCTGGTTTAAAACAAGAATTAAATATCTTTGAAGTCCTATAAGGCATGTGACGTCACGGAATGTTGGTTTGCTTTGCCCAGTTGGCCGCTCATTACTTATTTATTACCTCTAGGAAAATCGGTTTTCCTTATATGGAAACGTGATTTCTATCTTAATGGAAAATAATTGAATATAAACTATCAGAATCACATCTTGCCAGATTTTTATGGAGCGCATATCGGCCAGCGATCGAATTCTCGCTAGTTGCGCCACATAAATAAGCTCGCAGACAGAGAATTTATGCATTACGCAGACGATATGGAGAAATAATTACATGCAGTTGGAATTAATATAGAAGCTTCGACGGAAAACGATAGTTAGGAACGGAAGATAAAACGCCGTTACCAAAACATGATCAAGCCTAGACATATAGGCCTACATGTACGCAGTTGTCTGTCTCTCAAGTGGAAGACCAATATTTCTATCGTCAAATTAGATATATATACAAAACAAGCATCAGGCCTACATTTCTATCCTCTAATCAGACATAGCCTATGTAGAGAGAGAGAGAGAGAATCAAAACATATTACTGTACGTCTTAAAAGAAAAAAAACGCTGTAGGTAAGAAGAACATATGCATCGGAATAGGCTATACAGCACTGGGATTGGAGATCTATGAGGGATGGGATATTTTAGGGTTGCTTGGGATATTTGCAGCCAGAGCAAAATAGTCCTACGTCTTCCTAGATCTGAACAGCTGTCTAGAATCGTGTGATGTGTGCACGGTGCGTCTTCGTTTGATGTGAACGGTTAAGAACAGCAACTGAAATAACTATAAGCTCGTCTTTTTCTGTCTTAGTCATCAATTCAGATTTCTGAGACACATCGTCATCATTATTGACGTGTCGTACTATGTCATCATCATCATCATCATCATCATCATCATCATCATCATCATCATCATCATCATCATCATCATCATCATCATTTTATCTTTCCTTCGATAGTTGAAGATTAAGGTGACATCATGAATCAAGCATTTCCGGGCAATTCTTTCTTTTGATGCTTCTGTTGCAGTGGCGGCTCTAGGATTTGGCAAGTGGGGGGGGGGGCGTTGGGGTGGCAACTTCTAATCATGGGGGGGCCAACCATTTGTTGTTTAATGTATGTAGCATTAAGTATAGGGTCCCAACTGGGGGGCCACTGGAGGGGGCAGGCACTCAATAGGGGGGCACGGGTCCCCCTGGCCTCCCCGGTGGAGCCGCCACTGTTCTGTTGCTGCCTGTTATATATTCATTTCAGTCCATTCTTCTATATAATCCACCCATCGTCTGTTTGTCCGACCTCTCTTTCCCTTGCATGATACCTTGTTGAATTGTTTGTTGTAGGTTATCTTTGGTATTTCTTTGCATGTACTACTACTAAAAACTACATTTTAGAAAGCAAATAGGTCAGCGTATAAACGGTAGAGAGAACGTATACACATTTTGTTAATTAACCTCAATGACTGAAAAAGATATGGTCGTAGCAGTTGAGATGTACCTGGTGTTGCAACAACATTTGAAATTAAATCATAAAAATTTTACCCACGAGTGTAAATTAATTATGACATTTTCTCATATAAATATAATGCGACTCCAATTACGGAGTTCTGCAGGTCCTCAAAATCCCTTAATCCTGTCTTCCGCTTGCTCAAGAACGAATAAACACATTCAATAAAATAAATCCAAGCTACGTCTTGGCGAAAGGTAAACTTATCAAAGTCCTAGAAGCAACTGCCAAGAACTCAAGGTCACCAATGATCGCGATGGTGGAGCAGTGGCAACATACTCGTAAGTCAACGTATATATCTAAGACTTAGCACAATTCAGTCAACAGGTATGACGTTCCCAGTTGACAGGTATGACGTTCCCAGTCGACAGGTATGACGTATCAAGTCAACAGGTATGACGTATCCAGTCAACAGGTATGACGTATCCAGTCGACAGGTATGACGTATCAAGTCAACAGGTATGACGTATCCAGTCGACAGGTATGATGTATCCAGTCGACAGGTATGACGGCGCTAGACCACTAGAAAGACTTTACATCGTTTTTTGTGATTTGGGATTCACTTTCGTCGTAGTTCTGTCGAATATGAAAGTGCATTGGTCATATGCGCTGATTCGGCGACATTGGACCGGACGTCGTTGTTCCGGTTCTTCGTCATTTCCGCCCGGCGCCGGAAGCAGGCCACCAGCGCCTGTCTAAACCGACTTCCGGTCAGGCAGTAGAGGATGAAATTGCAGGCGTTGTTCGTGTAGTACAGGAAATTCGTAACGGCGAACGCGAGATAGATCCTGGCCGATCGAGCGACGGTCGTGTCCGCCATCCAGTGTTCGACGAACAGGAAGTAGACAACGTAGGGCGTCGTCGACACGAGGAAAACGACGCTGATGCCGACCAACATGGCGGTCGATGACGTCATGGACGCCGCGGAAGCGTACTTTGGAATGACGCTGGGTGCTCCCGCCGACGCGGTTGGTGGGTGGTTGGTCGCCTGTAGCTCACTGGAACGTCGCTTTGCCCCGCGAATGAGAAACGTTATGATGAGGGTGTTTCCCGTCAGAATGAAGAGGAAGGGAACCGCCGATGCCAGAACGAAGTCGAGCCAGTACCAGACGACCGCGAAGAACCAGTGGAACCTGTTAATAGAGAAAACAGGTAAACGTAGGTCCCGTACAGTCTCGAGACCGAGCGTTGGGTTCCGGCGCTTGTCTCCGGTCTGGACGATCAGCGACGTAGGTGGTATAGGCCATTAATCTGGGGTAGGTTGCCATTGCTTTTCCCCAGACTCACGTTTTACCTTCTACTCCTCAGTTTACCACCGCCCTCTAGCGAGTAAGGCTGAGTCGACCTTAGGGCTGCCCGCAAAATAGCCACTGCCTATATGATATACATATACATAATATATAAACTCAATGTTATATGTTATATACATGTGTGCATTAATAATACAATAGTTACAATACATAATACTCAGTGTTTATTCTAGCCAACTAGACATTGGGGGGAGTTTAACATTTTTAGGGGTTACAGACATGGGGAGGTCGATCATACTACTCGCCAAAATGTCAAAAAAATTGGGGGAAATTTCAAACTGGAGGGATTCCCCCCTTCCCGAGAAGGTCTAGAATAAACATTGCATAATACTTGAATCCATAATGAGGTATTTATGCCCAGTGTTTATTCTAGCCACCTTGACATTGGAGGAGGGGGATTTTGAAATGTTTGGGGGGGGGGGCAAGGTTTGAGTTTCCACACGTTTGGGGGGAAATTTCCATTCCTTCAGCCAACATCTAAAAAAAGTTGGGGGGGGGGGAATTTTCAAACTTGGGGGGGGGGAAATTCCCCCCTAAGAAGGCCTAGAATAAACACTGTTTATGCTTAAGAACAACCTCGGAGCGATGTGGCAGATGAGCGACGTTTCGTTTACAGTTTCAACCGGCCTCTGGAGACCGTAGTCGGCCGTCCACAGGAAGTGCGCGTTGACGGAGAGCAGGACGCACATCGTCGCGAACCAGACCCTCCGCACCCTGCGCCGGGTGCACAGCCGTCTGGACACCAGCGGCAGACACACGCAGCAGCAGCGTTCCATCGTCACGATCACCAACGTCCAAGACGACAGCTGCTGGAGGTAGTAGGTCATCGCCATGTGCACCTTGCAGCCGACCGACCAGAAGATCGTTCGGACGTCCATGCCGCCCGGCTGACGGAGTATCCACTGCCGCAGGAGGGAGGTCCAGAGGACGCTCGTGTCGACGACCGCCAAGGCGCTGAGGGTGAACGCCGCCGAACAGCCGCGGAAAGCGTGCGTTCGAAGCACGGCGAAACTGGTGACGTTACCGATGGTCCCGAAGACGAGGATGAACGGACTGACGTAGATCATGAGTGCCAGATAGGTTCGGAATTCGACGAAATCGTTCAACGTTGGTCCTCCTCCTGTCTCCGGTGGAAGGTCCTCTCTTAGCTCCGAAACTGTGAACGCTGAACCGCCGTCGACGAATTCTTCCATCTCCTGGCTACCATAATGAAAATAAAATCAAAGATTCTTTTATTTCAAGTTCAAATTCAAACACAACATAAACACAATACACACTAAAAATTTCACTACATATCACTGAATCATAGCCTATTAGCCTATACAGCAGTGGCGGATCCACAGGGAACCCGGGGGGCCCGTGCCCCCTAATGAGTGCCTGGCCCCAGTGTTCCCTCTGTTGGGACCCTATGCTTAATACTACATACCTAACAACAAATGGTTTGGCCCCCATGATTAGAAGTTGCCACCGCAACGCCCCCCCCACTTGCCAAATCCTGGAGCCGCCACTGCTATACAGCAGAAAATAAACAAAGACAAGAAACAGCCAATTTCTCAAATCAGGAGAAATTCTATTGAACCACTTAAAATCCAATTATTAATGTTAATATTAGTATTAATATTATAGATTGTTATAGTTTCTCTTAACACAATAGCCTAGTCGATAGTCACAAGTTCACAACTAACGCAGAATTAATTTAAAATGAGAAAACAGCCTTCAAATCCAGTTATTATTATTATTATTATTATTATTATTATTATTATTATTATTATTCTCTTAACACGATATTACAGGGTGGCGCAAAAACCGGACTATATTAAATGCAAACCTAAATGTGACTAGTCCGGCTTTTTTGCGCCACCCTGTATATAATCACACCTACCACAGAACTAGTTTTAAATGAGAAAACCGCCTTATTGCATAGTTTATTATTGCCCTTTTAAAAAGAAAAGGGAGCAAAAATAGGACGCTACTAGATATGAATCCCCTAAATTTGCAGAAATCCCTGAAAGCGACGAGGCGGAATAATATGCAGCTGTCTAAGCGTGTGAACTTTGCCTGACCTCTGAACCCGCTTCACGCACCTCTCTCCCAATTTTCTCCTTATTTCTCTGTCTCTGTTTCTCCATACCTCTCTATCTCTCCCTCTGTGTCTGTATGTCTTTCTCTCTCTGTCTCTCTTCTCTCTCTTCTCTCTCTCTCTCTCTCTCTCTCTCTCTCTCTCTTCTCTCTCTGTCTCTCTTCTCTCTCTCTCTCTTCTCTCTCTCTCTCTCTCTCTCTCTCTCTCTCTCTCTCTCTCTCTCTCTCTTCTCTCTCTCTCTCTCTCTCTCTCTCTCTCTCTCTCTCTCTCTCCGCAAGGAGAAATAAGCCGGGGAGCCTAGACGAGTACTGACACCGCAGCAACGAACACAACGTCAGCAGTACAGCTAATAAATAAATACTGCATAGGCCTATTCTCTTAAGATACTGCATAATAACACTTCGAATCCATGACGCTTTAAGAAACTAAGCCTGTTTACAGCGAAGCCCTTGCGTACTGTCTATGTCGCTAGTTGGTCCTGTAGTAATACCAATTGCTGCATTCGTTAATAAGGACCAAAATTCTGTCTAATAATGTCTTTCTATTTTCCTCAAATTCCTAGAACGACGACGAAAAGCGATAAGTTAAATCAAAGCAGCAGCTGTGATGGATACGAAGACGATGGCGCCAAACGTTCTCAAGCGATTAATCACCGAACTAATCCAAGCTTCTGCCACGGCAGATATTTCCGGACCATGTGGCTAATTATTATGAACCAAATTAGTTTCGAAGAAATATTGTATTAATCATCGGTCGGTCTCGACAATATATCAACCAACATGAACAGTTTTGCAGTAATAGAACCTCAACGTACTTTGAACCAAGAACTTCAACTGCAAGATGTAAATTCTCATGCAGACCAGTGGCGTAGCCAAGGGGGGTTTAGGGGTTAACCCCCCTCTTGGCTGTTCGACCAAAAATGTTTTATTGCGTGTCAATATAGGTGTGTGCGCTCTCTTGCTTGTCATTGTGGATTCTTTTGCGTGTTGTGAATCACGGGAATCATCATGATCATAACCTTCTTTTTGCTTGTCAGAATTTTCCGAAGTTGGGAATCATGGGAACCATAACCCCCACCCCTTTGGAAAATCCTGGCTACGCCACTGATGCATACAATTTGTCAGGTTTACAAGCCTGTCATAGTGCATATATATATATATATACAATGCCAGCAAAGTATACATATATATGTATATATATATGTGATATATGAATCTATGATATACATGTAGGGCCTAAGTGCCGCAGAAGAGCCTGCAGACAGCTTTCAAAGCATTTATTAAGTGCAGACATTGTTGGACAGCGCCAAATGTCGAACAAAGTACGAGTGACATAATTTCTTGATTTCGTGAAATTTAGAAGTATTTTTGGCTCTATTGGTGGGAAGTTAGCAGAGTGGTAACAGCGTTGGACGATGGAGCAGAAGGTCGCGAGTTCGACTCCCGAAGGAGCCCTAAGGTGGACTCAGCCTTCATTCGCCAGATCGCGTCGGCAACTGAGTAGCGGATTAATCCGCGGAGTAAACAGGCACGTTGTATGAAAACAGAAAACACTGGCTCCGTATCATGTAGTATGCACCAGAAGACGCCTGGCTAAGGACCTTGAAACGGAGATCAGCGCCGCCCTAGGAGCATTAACCGTTCGGGTCTCGGGAGGGACTTTACTTTTACTTACTTTTATTTTGCATATATTAGTGCATAGCTGACACTGATTGATTGAATATGATTATAATGAGTAACGTATGATTGACGTCATTTATATGCATTTTACTGTCAAATAACCACTTAATCTTAGTATTCAATGGTCCTTAACCGCGAAAATGTGAAAATCGTTAGATTGCTAGGGCCCAGGGCCGCCGAGAGAAATTCCGGGCCCTGGTAAAAAAATGTGTGGGCCCCTGAAAAATTTTTATCAAGTCTCCGAAAAACCTGACAAGCAAAAAACGTTTTCTACTTTTCAAAATGGTCTGACAAGCAAAAAAACCTTGACGCTTATATTAATACATCATTATCACCGGCCCCGGGCCCCTAAAACCTCCATGGGCCCCGGTACAATGTACCGCCTGTACCCCCTCTCCTCAGGCCTGCTAGGGCCTATCGGGTGGTTATGCTTGATGGCTTATGACTTGTAGGCCTATTACGTGAAACAGGTCATCAACGTGGCATTGCATTTTATGAAGCTTTGAACGCAAAAGGTAACGGCAGTCTATTTAATTAACCCCTTTAACGGCCATTTATTTGTGATATAATGTAAAATGGATACATATATGAGTCATGGCCGGTAAAGGGGTTAATTTAAACAATGTACAATTTTCACAAATATTTTCAGAGGCTGGGATGAAGTAAATGGGGTTAATCGGCAACTTAATCCATTCCCCTCAGCAGAGGACGATACGAAAAAGAGCCGAGAAGGGCGAGAATCAGGAAATGTCATTTTGTCTAACTTTAATCGTTTTTAAAATTCTCTATTAGACGATTGAGAGATTTGAATTAAAGATAATGGAGCCGATGCTGTAATGCGACCCATGGAACATTGCACGTAATTATGTATACATATACTGAGTGATTCTTCAAAAGAGGCGCTATACAAATATTCTGTTACATTACATCATATGTTTTAATTCTTATAATAAGCACATCTGGAGGCACATGCGTAATAATAATAATAATAATAATAATAATAATAATAATAATAATAATAATAATTAGCGTAACCGCGAAATGGGCATGGGGCGAGATGGGGGTTTCTTATTTGTATCGGGGTTAATGATTAATTGTCGATGGGATCTGGAAATCTGCCCACTACACATGCAGTAAGTCTGGCTAACTGCCACAGACACTAATGTTTCCTACCTGGATGTACGACCTTGGTTCTAGAATCTCTGCTGTCAGTACACGTAAAGTGTCAGTTCCAAGAGCTTCGCGTCTTGAAGAAGAATCATTTCTGTATAAAAAGGTTTAATTACGTCGCGATTTGTTTTCAAAGCCAATTGTTTCGAGCACGCGAATTAGGCCTATTGATAACATGTCCAATCGAGTTGTTATTCTTCCGCAAAAATGAAGGCTCAACGAAAATACTCACATCAGATAGAAACAAACGAACAAATTGTAATTAGTGTATGCCTTAAAGAGTATTTAACTCATAAAAGCGACTCTCCCTTTTGTGTGAATTTCATGGACACGATCGCAAAGACACCGCATCCACTGAACACTCGGTACTCGGCTACTCCGACCATTCTCAGAAAAGTCGGCGGTATCCTCGGTCGTTCGGCAGAGCAAGTATTCAGTATGCGCCACCTACCGACTGCTTGCTCAATCGACGAGCGGTTTCGTCAGATCAGATTTTAATTATTAATCATCTGGATAAAACTTCCGAAAGACTGTATCTAGAATTTTTTCGCGCCTACAACATTTATGCTCCATGGGTGATACTATTATTGTGCATTAATATTTGATCGTGAGCATGGTCGGTGATTGTTACGCCAACGAAGTGAGGCTCAGAGCAGACGATGCTCTCCAAAGATCTGCAAAATGCCGTTTGTCACCTCCCGCTCCCTCCACACCCCCAGCGAATCATTTTCGGATTCCAGAAATTCTATAGCATGTTCCAGAAAGATGGCCAACATAGTCTTTTAATTTGGCCGAGTGGTTTCCGATCCTTGTTACTGCTTAATTAAAACCTTTTCCCTGTAATCCATTTTCCTGTGATCAATTAATTACAGTTTACACAGATTATTTCAATTATCTAATTAATCTAACAGGTTGCTGTATCGGCGTGCCCTGCAGCAGATATGAAGAGTGGTTTGTTTCTCTCTCTCTCCCTCCCTCTCTCTCTCTCTCTCTCTCTTAGTCATTCAGTCGTCTCTTCGACTTTGTGTGACATTATGGACTTTGATGTGCCATCCTTTTCTGTCCTCGACCGCACTTCTCAGTTCCTCGAAGTTCATGTTCACTGCTTCCATAATGTTATCCATCCATCTAGTCTTCTGTCTTCCTCTTTTTCTTTTCCCTTCAACAGGTGTTAGCATCGATGATTTCTCCAGTGAGTCATGTCTTCTCATAATATTCCCCCAAAAAACTCCAGTTTTTGTTTTAGAATCAGTTCTTCTAAAGTGTGTTTTGGCTTGATTTCTGCAGTCACCTCTTGATTTGTTCTACTGGTTGTCCACGATGTTCTCAGCATTTTCTCCAGCACCATGTTTCGAACGCGTTTGTTTAAACTACTTTATAATTAATGCTGGTGCAAGGGCTTCTGGTCGGTTGGTGGCTTTTAGAAGACTACCCACTTCAAAATAATAATAATAATAATAATAATAATAATAATAATAATAATAATAATAATAATAATAATAATAATAATAATAATAATAATAATAATAATAATAATAATAATAAAGAAGCGAGATTGCCTGCATAAGCTTGCTATAAGACTTATATATATATATATATATATATATATATATATATATATATATATATATATATATACATTTAACAGGCATGGCAGGTGTTGATGATGCTCAGCATCATGTTTCTGTCTTATTACTTGACAAACATTTGCATCAATAATGCGATATATTTTCATCCTCACCGAACACTATAGTACAGCGGCAATAATATATATATATATATATATATATATATATATATATACGATTCTATGCTGGTGGTTAATATAAACACCAGACCACAGAATTCAACCACTCATTAGGCGAAGAAGTGTGAACATCCACCTTCATTTCGTGAAATTGCGTCATAAATTTTCACCACGACTTTGAACCTCTGCTATTCAAATTTTTTCTGCGTTGTGCGGTTCTTCTCATAACATCGCCAATCAACTTTGTTCTCAGTGGCGGTTGCACCATGTTGATGACTGGGGATGCATCCACCCCACCGGGGTTCCGGATGACCTTTTTTTGCTTGTCGACCTATTTTCCGGTGAGCTTTATAAAACATTTAGCGAAAAATACTGCAAATGACCTTTTTCTTGCCTGTCGACCTGTTTAGCAAGATTTCTTAACATTTACTGTAGTGAGCAAAACACTACTAACAATGACGACCTCCTTTCTCTATTTTCTTGTTTTTCTTCTTCACTTTGCATCCCCTTCCCCGCCAACTTTCAATAATTTTTTCATCCCCCCACCAAGAATTCCTGGAACCGCCACTGTGTGTTCTGTACTCTTACTTACATCCACAAATCCAGAGAGTAGCTACATGAACAAAACCCGGTGCAAATCTATCCGAAAATGACGATATCAGTTACTTTCAGTATCAGTTAGTTCAGTATCTACAAATGGAAATGGATAGATACTGTAGTAGAAGAACGAATGTATTGTTCAGGCGAGTTCAGTTTCTGTTCAGTTATGCTACTATGTGTCGAGATATTTGGAATATTTCGAGCTTCGGGGATTTCTTTGAGTATCATAGACTCATCTCGCAAGATTGAGCTTCAAAATGCCTTCAATACGACTTTTTTAAATTTTGATTTATTCATTTCTTTCCAAATCAACTTATGCTATGGTATACATAACATAACACATACACGATTATACGAGAGAGATACAAGCAAGTCAAGAAACTCAAGACCCATAATGCAGTATTAAAAATAAGCACATACTGCTACTACTAGTACTACTACTACTACTACTACTACTACTACTACTACAACTACTACTACTACTACTACTACTACTACTACTACTACTACTATTACTACTACTACTATTATTACTACTACTACTACTACTATTACTACTACTACTACTACTACTACTACTACTACTACTACTACTACTACTAATACTAATACTAATAAATATAATATTAATAATAATAATAATAATAATAATAATAATAATAATAATAATAATAATAAGATACTTTCGTCGCAAAAAAAGATAAAACCAGACCCAATAAGCAAATTTACAGACCTATAGACACTATATATATATCGTTTAATTTAATATTATATGCATATGCACTAAAAATGTACATTTTAGCTCGCTTACAATGCTCTTATTTGATCACGTCAGTTTTGTCCCCACAATGCATTGGACCAAATGCAATTGAAAGCGACAATTGATATCCAATAGGGGTCTTATCTTGCCGTCCAACAAACAGTTCTGTTTGCCAACAGCTAATATTACGCTCCCCCTGGCTATCAGATCCTTTGCATCGCAGTTGACAGCTCCATCTGATTCAAAGCCGTTGACTTTTTCTCTTGCATCATCGGTTGGAAAACAAACCACATATCCAGTGGAGTCTGCCAGTGGACGGATATAGGGAGATTGATCTCCCAGGAGAGATAGACAACTAGACTTTGCTTGCACCGGAAACTGATTTCAAAATCATTTCCAAAACTAAAATGGTTCTCCCACATTAATTAAGTAGAGGCGAGACTACTGGTTACGCAGTCATCAGTCGCCGTAAACACAATCTATTTTCGCTTATCGAAAATGTATACACTTACGTAATTGATTAATAAATAGCACAAGAATAAAATAAACAACGAATGTGCTTTGATCACTAGGCACAGTGTAGGGTAGGGAAAGGAGGGAAACTTTGTAGGGGAAAGAGGGGAAATTCCTTGCCACTGCTCAATGACCTCTCCCACTGCTCCACTCAATGGAAAATTTTTATGCTGTCATTAAATTATTATTATTATTATTATTATTATTATTATTATTATTATTATTATTATTATTATTATTATTATTAACGTGCTGATTAATGTGGTAACTCTTTCAGAACGAACTACGCGAAGACATTACAAAGTTACAAATAACTGGTAGCCTATGAAAATAACTAACATTAAACAACGAATGTGCTTTGATGACTATTCAATGTAACTATTTATTTAACTAACTTATTTAGCATGACTAAACAACAACAACAATAAAATGCTCGTTCCTCCTCTGGTCCGATTCTTTCCACCACCCACATCCAACCCCAACCCCCAATGTTCTGATTCTCAGATACCATCCTCAGTCTTCTACAGTATAATTAGGCCGACGCTATTGGGCTATATAATCTGCAATTCACGTATCTAGAACACAGACTTGCATTAACCCCTTAGCTGGGCAACTATTTGTAACGCAATGTAAAATGGACGTGCGTTACTCGGGGCACCCAGTTAAGGGGTTAATGGTGCCGAGGTATATAGCTCTGTGATGCCGTGTTGCTGTTCTGTGTTGTGTTTGCAATGCTCGTCCGTTGTCCGGGCGTTTGTCATTGTAATCGTGCGATCGGAGACGATTGATTCTGTTGACTCAGCTCGCCAAGTCTTCTTCGTCTTCGCCGGGCAAACGGCCGGTGGCGTCGACGACATCTGACGAGTAGGTGGCGGAGGGGGGCTACTTGGACAGTGTTTTATAGCCCAGGAAATCACGAACGCGCCGTCATCTCGAAGCCATCCCTGTCACGTCAGCCCCCTCCCTCCCTCCCTCTCGGCGAACGTCTAGTACTATACTGGCAGCTCAAGTCCTCAGGCTGACTTCCTTCCACAGAAACGCCAAGTCTTTGTAGGGGCGGGCAACGTTCGCATCGGATCTGTATCGGGAATCGGTCATTTAGCAGCGAAGGGGCCATCCATAGATTACGGGAGTGGGGCAAAGGTCACAGCTGACGCAAAACTTTTTATACATATAAAACTTACCAAGATGATCAATTTTATTAGCCACTGTTCCCCAGTTCACGGTCAGTGTTTTACCCAGGCCTGTTTAGGGGATCCCTCATCAAAAAACTCTCAAAATCCCCCCCCTAAAAAACAAATCCCAGCAATGACACAAATTTTTGCTTTGTACTGTGTTTCGTCCTCTCCAGCCAAGTCAATTTGCCCCTCCCCCAAAGCCTTGGGTCTTAATAAAACACTGTTCACGGTCATAGCTGGATGAAATTCGGAGTAGAATATCAAATAATATATTCGAATAAATGAATGAAATATCTTACAGAAGGTCCTTTATTCGTTTACTATCTGCGGATATATTCGCCAGATGGCGACGTCTGGACTCCAGTTTAGCGGTAGATGGTAACCAATGTTCGAATTCTAAGAAACAAGCAGTACAGGTCTGGTTGCTCCCACCCTAAAATGTGCAATTTTCAGGCTGTCACAGTTGCAAAACCACGGGGGAAAAATAGAGTAATTGCAGACTGCTGGTAAAATACTAAATACATAGGGACCTACATAGATATTTTTTTACGTGATAAAACTTTATAATGAAACCTTCATATTCAGAACGTAAATGTAAAAATGATCTTATTTTCTGTTTATCTGATTTGATTTGATTTGATTTTTAGGTCTGCTGTATACTTGTATTGTTTTGACCTTGCGTTTTGTCAAGGTTGATATAAGTAAAGAGATATTGTATTGTACAGTACTTTGGGATAAAATTCGCCCTCTGGCGAATGTCTTCAACTCTAGCCTAACTGGAATTTTCAGGTGGAAATAGTGCCAAAGGTTAGCACCAAGCCGAAACTATGTGTAATCTCTTGAATTATACGTTAGACAGCGCAAAAGTATTTCAGAGACGGGTTAATTGATTTTTTTTAATCCAGACCAATCACCGATCATTTTAGATCAAATGGAAAAGGTTATTTTCAGGCGAGGATCTTATTGATTGGAATTTTTGCAGTCCTTCCATGTTCAACAGAGTTACCTTTGTCTTTCCATTTTGGACTGCTGCAAGGGAAAACTTAAACTTAGCATGATTTAAAGTGGCAAAGGCATTACCGCCTGTGTGAAAGCTACTAAGATTTTTTTTAAACACCGAGATGTTAACAAAAAAATTGCCGAAACTTTGATCCCCTACGGCGGCGCTGGCCATTTCACGCTTCTTGACGTCATCTAATGGGAAATACACGTGACAACGACGACGACGATGACGATGACGATGACGACGACGATGGCGATACAGGCCTTAAGGTAGATTTACGTCACCTTAATTCCGGATATTCTTATTTGCTTCTTCCCTGTTTCAACTCACGTCCAACTGAGTCTGATTTAGATTTTAAGTAAACGACTCCAGAACTCCAAACCCCAACAGTAATTCACCCTCTAATCTCCTCCTCCTCCTCCTCCTCCTCCTCCTCTCTGTCTCTTCCTTCGTAATCCCGTCTTCTCTCTCCGTTTCTCTTTCTATCGAAATTTACAACTGAGGAACTCTGGCGAAGATTCTGCAATTAATGTGAGACGCTAAGCGATCACGTGATTCGGTGCCGAGGGTTAATTGCCACTGATCTTTGGCGCTCGTGAAAAATGAAATATAAGAGATATAATACAGAATTACAGACAGGTAACCATAATGCGGTATTTGATAGCCAGGCCAATGGGGGAGGGGGTTGTTTCACTTTGCTAATTACATTAGCCTAATAAATTAATGACATCTGCATGAAACTCCCCTTGTCGCGTCTAGAATGGACCACGGGGAGTCAGTAGACAGTGACCAGGAAACCCCCTCTCTTCCTTCAATTGCTATTCTGGGCAACCATTCAGGTTAGATAAATGCAAAACAGATTAAGCGAGCGATCGCAATTCATGTTTTCCAATATTGACTTGTCGTACATGTTATTTTGTCAATCATCTTGTATTACCTAATCAATTACTTTGTAAAATATTAATTTACTAGGTACCTCTTGGCGGGAATTATGTATCTCTTTTGGTATCCTTGATTCTTTATTTCCATCATATGTATTATTATTTTTATTAGCTAAATCAGCTGTTATTCTTTTAATTGTAATTTCATGTTTTGTTATAAATGTTATGTATGATATTGGAAATATTGGAAATAAACTGTAACTGTAAAATGCAATAATTATATATAAATTTCTTACATATGTCCGTAACACCTATCGCATAACGCTGGGCGGAGCTTGCTGAGCCATTTTATAACGGTTTATAAGGACGCTTGGCGAATAGAAGGCAGATAGGGTGAATTGACGTCATTTTATAATCGTTTGATTGGACGTTGCTTGACGGGCAAAAGACAAAAGACGGCGAAGTCTTCCCGTGGCTAACGGGTAGGAAAACAGCCAGGCTCTCTCTCTCCGTCATACTTGACGGGCAAACCAGTTAGTAATAATGCAGCAACGTGATTTCAATTGGTTAAATTAAATTCACGTATAATAGTCTGAACTAAATGTCAATTTCATTCAAAGTTTCGGCTGCGTCAGATAATCGCATAGGCCTACGCAGTTGATATGTCCAAAAGTCTTCACCAAATAAAAATCTTTCTTTGATTTCAACATCTCTCTCTCTCTCCGGGTTAAATTCTTTTTTATTGAAGGACATTTGCCGACATTTAGCAGTGTCGTGACCGGTTTTTCTCCATTTTTATAAGCTTCATCTTTTCGGGGAAAAACGACCATACTTCGCATCAGATGCATGCATAAAATGAAGCAGCGCTACTGAATACACGAAGTGCTGTTTTCATGAGTTCTCTAATTCAAAGGAACTCTCGTTATAATGATGTCGTATCGAAAGAACATCTTGTGACAGGATAACAAAACGAACATGAAAGGCGGATTGAGCCGAAGAAACCCAGACTATATATGCTATACGCCGACTTCAATCACTTCTCCGACACACAAACTCTGCGGCTAAATGCCCATTTGGAACCAGACAACGAGGCACGCGAACGAGGCCGGGCTGCGCTATATAACAAGGAACTTTTTTCGTCTGCTGCGCTTCGTCAGAAGCAGAACGGATATCATTACGCGTTCGTCGTCATTGCCACTTCTATGTTGCGCGGAAGGATCGCTAATGTATTAATGCGCCCGGTTTTGTGTGATTTGCCTACACAGCCGAGTTTTCTAAACAGGCGCCAGATAAACGAAGCCGAGTCGTCGCCGAACTATAACAATCTAGACGCACAGAAAGTATTGAAGGAGAGCGAGGCCTGTTTCGTCTACGGTGGTTCGAAAATTGATGTCATTAGCGGAGTTCGTTTGCACGCATTTTAACGGAATTTTACGAAACAGCCAAGCTCTTTTTGACGTTAGATTATTGCAATTCCCTGCTTCTCGGCATCACAAATTCAAATGTGGAATTTGGAATTCTTTACCAACATGGGCGCCCACAGACATTTTTCCAGGAGGGGGCAAAACGCAATGGTCGTGGTTACGCCATATAAATTTTCCCAGGAAGTAGCAAAACACACTTTAACACAATGGTCACGGTTAATATTTTAGCAAGGTTTTCAAATTTCAATGAGAAATATCGGTATTTGCATTTTCCAGGGGAGGGCAAGTGCCCCCTCTTGCCCTAATGTGCGGGCGCCCATGTTTACTAATATCACTTTGTATAACTAACAATTTTCCATCTTTCAGATCTGGTCTTAAAACATACATGTTTGACTTGGCTTTTCCCCCTTAGATTGCTCCCCTGCTGTTCTGACTGATCTTCCGGATTGACCTGGCTCTAATTCTATTTGGATTTGGTGCGCCATCGGCTGATGCTCTGGGCATTATGATAGTGGCGCCATAGATGTTGATTGATTGATTGATTGAAAGTTGCCAGAGATATTTCCTGATATCATTTTTGCTAATAGTGTACAGAAACGCTCTATGAACTGAAGAAGTCTTCCGTGGCTTAGCGACAGTGTCGTATTTAACCATGGCGCAACTGGCACCAGGCCCACTGGTTCAACTTTTATTATTTAAAAAAATTAATGAACTATATTAAATTATGAACAATGAATTTTAATAATAATCAGAGCCAGGGATGACCGTTTTTTTGCTTGTCAGACTTTTTCAGCAGCGACCGACCCCCAGAATATACCGACACCCCCTCTTCTCCAAATTTTTAATCCTAGAAATAACTCTGGTCCCACTTCAGACCCAGACACGGGCGTCCACGTAAATTTTTCCGGGGAGCGAAACACAATGGCAACAGTTTATACTTTAGCAAGGTTTTCAAATGCAAAAGTTTAAAATTTAAAAAGATTACCAGAGTGATGTCAGGTAAAATCCAAACAAATTCAGGTACTGTTATAGTATAACAGTACCTGATTAAGACAATAGTTAATTAGAGTATAACAGCGTTATACTCTTATTAACTATTGTTTTAGCGCGAAAATTTTGTCTAAAAGCCAAAATGTAGTTACTCACTAAATTAGATTCACATTTTTCAGGGGAAGGGGGGGCAAGTGCCCCTCTTGCGCTAATGTATGGGCGCCCAGATGTGTCAAGCTCGCATTTTTCAGTCTGTTTTCAGCTGAGATTGTGTTGAACGCTACGTTCTTTTGGCAAATGTAGCGGAAAATTGCGCATCCTATATTCGAGACTCGTTAGTTGCCCTGGTAAAGCCTGAAATCTAGCAAGACGCTTTTACCGGAAATAATTAACGATGAACGGAAACGGAAGTAGCTGTTAGATTCCGAATGTTGATCAGGCACAGAGTGACAGAGACGAATCTAGGAATTTAGTCTGGGGTACGTAGTATTCCCCATTCCACCTTGTCTCGTTCCTTCCATTCAGTAGCGTGCAGATGGGGGCGGTGGTCCCGGGTATCCACCAGGTGGGGGGCATCCAAATTTACCCGATAACTTTTTTACTCGTCAACACTTTTTTGATGAAAATCTTTAAAATTATCGATTTGGTTTCGGGCATCCACGCCAGATAAGGGCATCTAAATTGACTTGGCGACCCTTTTCCCCTCGTTAGCACTTTTAACACCGACGTGGCGGAGGGCATCCACATTTACTTTGGCCCCGGGCATTTCCACTCTTTGGCACGTGACTGAAATTCCATATGTATCTATGCAAGTTTTTTTTTAAAAATTGAAATGGAAGAAGATAAGACAACATTCGATTTTCGTCACGATGAGACATTAACCAAAAAAATACAGTATGTAGGTACGCCATTCTTGTGCCCGTGGTCAGGCACGGAGATAGCAAAATGGGTCAATTGGTCAACGGATCAGAGATCGAAAGGGTCACCAATAGCCTACTCGATGTGTCACGTGACTCCATGGGTCATGTGACACGAGTCAGTTTTGACAAGGCTCAACGGCCTTGATAACGGCCTTGGTAAATAATGACATTTAATTGCCAACAGGTCAAGGTTCAATGGGTCACGTCGGTAACTGTGAGTGACCATTTGCCATATCTGGTCAGTGGTCAAGCCTGTTAGAAACCAACCGTAGAAATATGCACGGAAATGAAAAGGCCGACGTCGCTTTGCGAAGAGCATTAAAATTAATACGCTCTTGTCTACATCTGCCGGACACTAGGGGCAAATGACGTGAGGCAAAGATCACAGAAGCTCTGATCTGGGGTCCTTATGGTCTCTCTCTCTCTCTCTCTCTCCTTGACTACATTAAGACATTCCAAGCTTCACTTACATGTAGACCATCAACCTCTTTCATGTTCGCCTCTAAAATTCTCTCTCTCTCCCTCTCACCCTCTGTCTCGCTCTCTGTCTCAGTCTGTCTCTGTCTCTGTCTGTGTCACTCTCATTCTATTTCGCACTCTGTCTGTCTGCCTGTCTCTGTCTCAGTCAGTCTGTCTGTCTGTCTCAGTCTGTCTGTTTGTTTGCCTATCTGTCTGTTTGTCTGTCTCTGTCTCTCTCGCTTACTTACTCACTCTGTCTCGCTCTCTGTCTCTCTCTGAGTCACTCTCATTCTCCTTCACTCCCTATCTTTCTGACTGTCTGACGTCTGTATGCTGTCTGTCTGTCTGTCTCTTTCTCCCTCTCTCTATCTTTCTCTCTCTCTCTTTCTCTCTCTCTCTGTCTCTCTCTCTGTCTCTCTGTCTCTGTCTGTCTGTCTGTCTGTCTCTCTCTCTCTGTCTCTCTCTCTCTCTCTCTCTCTCTCTCTCTCTCTCTCTCTCTCTTTCTTTCTCTCTACTGTAGGTCGCCTTTATGTGCCCGGGAGCAAATCTTGGTAGCATCGCGTTGACTCCGTAATCCTTTTACAGGTTGTCTCTCTGTACGTGGCGGTAATAAAGAGGCGGATCTTTAACGGGTGGTCCGTGCCTTTTGCTGCTTCTTTCTTCTTCCGGCCGAAGAGCTCACAGACGGCGGACGTATATTTTGCTTTTATTGATTTCCCAGCAGAGATAAAAGGAGAGACGGTGATGGGCTGGTCGACTGTCCGTCTTGTTTGGCCATCGACATTTTTTCTGCAGATTATGAACAAGCATAATCAGAATAATGTAAAAAGCGCATAAAGGAAATGCGCCACTCGATATGCTTCCTATCTACAGGTGAATTTGTATCAGGTGAATGATAGATAATTCAGGTGGTGATATTTTAAATGCCATCTCATCATCCCCCTATTCTTCTTTTTCTTCTTTTCCTCCTCCTCCGCCTCCTCCTCCTCTTCTTCTATTTCTTCTTCTATTTATTCATCGTAATCATCATAATCAGCATCATCATCATTATCATCATCATCATCATCTTCTTCTTCTTCTTCGTCTTTTTGAAATGGTATCGTGGCTAGATAATAATTAATATAAAGGAAAGTGAACTTAATCTTTACATGGCGTATTATTTGTATTAGGGGCTGTCCATTAATTGCGCCAACAATTTTTTGACAGTTTTTGACCCCCTCCCATTGTCAACAACTGTCAGGCTTTCAGTGACCCCCTAAAATTATGTCAGAAACTTTGAACTCCTACAAGGGGTCACCCATTAATTATGTCAAAAAATTTAGGTAATGTTAAGCCTCCATTCATCAACAACTGTCAAACTTTCAGTGACCCCCTAATGAAAGTATGTCAAACACTTTGAACCCTCCCCTACCAGCTAAAAATATTTTATACGGCTGGCTTTTGTACTAAAACAGAATTATGGAAATTAATTTTTGACTTATTAAATTTTTTGGCAAAAAATAAAATTGTTGACTTCAATTTATCTTGATCTCCTCTCTCTGTAAACAAGTGTCGAACTTTTTCAAACCCCTCCTCCCCTATTTTGCCGACGCAATTAATGGACAACCCCTTAGATGTTTAAACTTCGAAAAACCTTGGCATTTTGAGAATTTCGTCGAACGCCCGTGATTTCTATTTAACTTTCAAAACGTCCAAGAGTTTCTTAGATCATTTTCTCTGACCACCCGTCTTGGCAATTTTGGCTATTAACCCCTTAACTGGGGACCCCGGATATATCCGTCCATTTTACATTGAGTTAGGGCCTACAGTTAAACACCCAGTTAAGAGGTTGAATCTCCGTAGAAACATTTGAATTTTACTCGGAAACATAAATCTGTTACGATCGCACCAGCGCCGCTTCGCACAGAAGCCTCGATTCCTTGGCATGTTTGTTTGGGTTTGTCACTCCGTAGACACAAGGTGTTGGAGGATGGTCTCTTACGATCCTATATCCAGGATTTACGTGACGTATTGTCGGTGGGATAGAGACACCAAAACGGATATTAAATCGAACTGTAACGGTAAAACATTGATGACACCACGAACACCGACATTGGATGGAAGGACTGGGTCGATCATAAACCACCACCGCCACCATCATCACCACTGCCACCATCACCACTATACCATCCCGGTGACGCAAAGAAACAAAGAACATTTCCAAGTCAGATATTATTTTCGACGAAGCTGCACGGCTGGTAGCAACTAAGAGACTAACTGACATGTCTTATGCTAGAATGCTTTTAGAAATAATGCAGGAGGCGGGTACATGTTGTTGGTTAGGGAACTATCTTATACGACGGTCGGTCGACAATGGGATGATCAATATGACGAAGACAGACCCAGACACTTGAATCCAGTGGCGTAGCCAAGGAGGGGTGGGGATCAACCTCCCCTTGGCTGCTGAAAACAAAATATTTTTAATGAGTTTCTATGCATTTTAATTTTGGGACGCGCTTTTGGGGGGTCAAACACCCCTTGGCTATGGCATGCAACGGTTTAAGCGATGACGACCTTTTTTTGCTTGTCGGGAAAAATAGAGAATATAGCCTTTTTTAAAATTATTTTTTTGCTTGTCAAAACCAAAACCCTTTTCCGGAAATCCTGGCTACGCCACTGCTCAATTCGATTATGCCTCTAGGCTCGAGCGCCCTCCCCCACTTTTTGAGAGGCTACCATAGGGAAGGTATTAGGGTTGTGGGCCCCCACTTTTCATCCAAATTTGCGTCAATGTTTCTTCCAATACTGACTGTCTTTCGAAATCCAAACTCCGAATTCTGACTGTCCTACTAGTGCGTTGTTGGCCTATCTATTTTAAGTCGCGTCCGTCAAAAGACGGTGGGCGTTGGGCTCCTCCAGTGTTATTTAAGTTATGGTTATTCAGTTTCAGTTACAGTTGTGTTTTTTCAGTTTAAGTTACAGTTAAATTTGTTTAAAGTTACAGTTATTATTATTATTTCTAGACAATTTCTCCAGCGCAGTAAACAACGCTAAGGCCTACGACAAAAGCGCTTTGACATAATTCTATCAGTAAAATCCTGTATTAAATAGGTGTGTTTTTAAGTTCCTAAGAAAGGATTCCGCAGAGACAGCTTCCGACAGTTAATAGTTAATGATTTTTTCCGTTATAGTTACAGTCAAGCTCTCTTAGAATCATATCCCAGTTCATATTATTTAAGCAAAATTGAAAATCTACCGCCTGTGCCCTAAACCAGGAGACGTCTGACAGTTAGTGGTTTTTCGTCATGCCTGTCTTTGCTCCTCCTCACCTTAACGATACGATCAGCGCGGTATTCGGTTACTCGTATAGATCCATTTGTGTTCTCCTCATCGGTCGCCTTGCAATAACCCTTTGCCGCACACCGCCATCTCTGCTCCGCCATCTTAACTCCCTGGCGACCTAAGCCCCCAAATAGGAATTATTTGTCTGCTTGGCTTTTCGCGGTCACCGTCGAGCAGCAGAAAACCCGGAGAAATTCGACGGTGCGAAGAAATATTTTCCTTTGAAAGATTCATGGAAATTTCTTCTAGAAAGAAGTGAGTGCGCCTTTCGAATTATAGCACAGGGGCCATCCATAAAAGACATCACGCGATTTTGGCAGTTTTTTTGCCCTCCTCCTTCGCCACACGTCGTCACAAAAAGTCGGGTCCCCTCAAATATTTATGGATGGGCCCCATTTTAAAACAAAACGGTATTCCACCCATCTTGTCTCTCCCAGATACAGACATAAATTGAATTGTTTCAGACATTTCCTTATGTTCATGGTGGGTTGGATCAGAAAATCAGTCATGGTTTATGAAATTGCAATGAATTAAGGGTGGATCGTATTGGGTCAAGTAACCCTATTGTTTTCACGGGCTGGGTTGGGTCTAAATCATGGTGGGTTGGGTGGATTGGGTTTTAAAAAAATTGATCCATGTCCGTGTCTGGTCGCTCCCTATTATACGACAACGGATGAGCAAATTAAATAGCGCAACTATCGAGTCGTAGGGTCAAACTTCAGGTTCCTCCTCCCTCCAAGACTGCCAAGTTTGGAGAGAGATCATTTACACGCGGTAACCCTATCTTGTGGAACTCTCGTCCTGATCACGTCACCACGGCTGATACTCCGGAACACTTCATCAAGAGCTTAAAAACGCATCTGTTTGGGTTGGGGTATAGTTGAGATGTTAAAGCGCTTTTGTTGTGGGCCTCAGCCTTGTTACAGCGCTATAGAAATCGTCCAAGAATGAATGAATGAATGAATGAACTGTTTGATTTTACCAGAAAATATAGACATCGCAATTTCAATTTGGCGAAGCAGCTGACACCTTAGCTGATAGGTGTTATAGGTAGAAAATCATAGGATCTTGCACAGTGCAAGAGGAACTTTGTTGTGACTTTTTATAGCATGCATTTTTAGAAATCTATTTAGAGGTCCTTATGAAGAAATTTTTTTTATATAAGAGTCAGTTAAAACTGTCTTCGTTTTGAGCATCCCTACTTCTTGAGTGTCAGGAAATTGCAGTTCTTCTTGAGTGTCAGGAAATTGCAGTTAAATAAACTTCGTGTCGGCAAGAGACATGTCATTTGGTCGACCCGACCGCGGACAAAACCACCTGAGCTTCTCAGGTCATCGACATCATGTTCCATCAAGGCGGCGTCGACTCCAGGTGTTACCTGGGGTTGTCATATATCCCTGTCTCCAAAATATCGGACACTCGTTTAGGTGACAAAAAATGCAAACGTTACAAGATGTACCGTGGAAAAATACTTGCATATTTGGTTTTGAAAATGTATACATTTGGTCAAAGCTAATAAATTGTGTCCTTGTGATTTTACAAGCTCATTCCAAACTTTTAATCCGTTTTCTCGAAGTTTTACTTGTTTTGGTTAGGCCACTGTGGTCTTCAGAGCCTCAAATAACATATATTGCAAATAAAACAATAAAATTGTCAGTCTCTTTAAATATATGTAAACTGTACCGTTTACAACAAAGAAATAAAAGAAACTGTTACATGACTTTGTATTTATTTACTGGACTCGGCTGCTTTTTCTTAATTAATATCTTGGGTTTTTCAATTGTATAAAATATACTTCAAAATTGCATCTCACTAATACCATGTAGCCTATAGATCAAGTGAGCCAATAGCATTTGAGCCAATGCAGGCCTTTGAAAGTGTACACTGCAGCTGACAATGCCGGTTTTACGGGGCTCTTGGGGTTAACAAACTCAGCCAACGAATTGGAACATGCTTGATCAATAATTTATGAAAATCTGTCTCACATTATTTCAACTCTTCAGGCTCTTTGACCAGGTTGGAAACTTCTTCGAAAACTTTTAAAACCAGGTTTTCTACGACTCTTAGAATTCAAGACTAATGTTTAAACGTTCACAAAACGATAAATAAAATTTTCAAATTTAAATTTGAATTTTGATGCAGACTTGACGTCTCTGATCTGGTCCCAGTCAATACTTTGAAATCTGAAATTTGAAAGCTCTTGGTCTGCGCAACCACCTCAACCTACTTCAAAGACCCTGTAGTACTTCTTAAAAATTAAACTTATCTCGCAATAACGCAAGGAAAGCGTATTCCGACCATTTTGCTCTTAAACTCCAATAACAATAGGATCTCTACTTTTGTGCAGCCAAGACCTAGCGGTTAAGCGATTTTGCTATACTCATAGGATTTCTAAGACGCGTAAGAAAGGTATGTCCCTGGCAAAAATTTTAAAAAGATAATTTCCCAATAAATTTCAATATCTATTTCTCTCATTTACTCTTATTTGGCAAAATATGAATAATTCTGTATAATATATTTGTCGTATTTTCATTCAAATTAAATCAGAGCTTTTGTTTTGCCATTTATTCAAAACTTAGAAGATTCTTTTTAAAATAACGTTCGCCAGATGGCCTAATGCATTTTTATATTACATGGTATGATTAGGGTCGCTAAACTGGGCCACGGTTCCAAAATGTTTAGGAAACCCTACTTTAGACTGCTTAATAATACACGTTTAGGATTTAGGGTTTCCCAAACATATGACAGGCTATATTATTTATAGGGAATTATAGCCAAAATGTTGCATTGTACTAAGGTTGGGAGTGACTTGATTGCTGTACAGTAGTTTAGTAGCTTGCAAGAAAATACCGGACACATGCACGTCCGGTATTGACTCAATTTTTCACCGGACATATTGGCAAACTACCGGACAGTCCGGTTAAAACCGGACACCTGGTAATCCAGGTATACCATGGATTTGCTTTTTCCAGTTTTCACTGTTCTTCGCAATTTCATTTAACTCATTCGTTTTCATGCATGCTGCTTATGATAGATTCCATCCAGCCATCTCATTCATTGTCTTCCTTTTCCTCCAGATCCTTGAACATCCTTCCTTTCATGTTCCCGTCCAGATCGCTCTTTTCAGAGTGGCTCTGGTCGTCATAATATGCACTAAGTAGCTCAGTCTCCTACAGTGGCGTAGCCAGGATTTCCGGAAGGGGTTATGGTTTTGACTTTCGACCGTAACCAACTTTCGAAAAATCTTGACAAGCAAAAAAGAGGTCATCCTATGTATCTATACTATGTCTTTCCTTCAAACATTTTACCTTCCAGATGCTGACCAGCAAAAAAGGTCGTCACGCCTATGCACGTAAAAAAATTGGTCAGCAGCCCCAAGGGGGGTTTTGACCGTCGAAATCGCGTCTGAAAATTTAAAAAAAGCATGGAAACACATTAAAAAAAATTTCGTGGCGCCCAAGAGGGGTTTTAACCCCCCAAACCCCCTTGGCTACGCCACTGGTCTCCTCCCCGCTTCTTGTGAGATCAGTGGTTCAATTTCTTCGATTAATTACTGATTCATTTTGTTCTTTTAGCTGTTCATGGCATTTTTAACATTTTCATCCGGCACCATTGTTCACATGGGTATTATTTTCTTCTTCTGTTCCGTGTTCGCACAGTCCAGCTATCGCTGTCATATAGGACTACTGGGAAGGCCATCGATTCTATAATTCTCCAATTGGTTAATGTGCCAATACGATGCATCTTTATCTTTCATTATTTTATCCCGTGTTTAGGGGCGGAAGATGGCAGAGCGGGTTACGTGCTGGAGCGTCAGGCTGACGGAGCGGGTTCAAGCCCCGTTAGTGCCCTTAGTGGCTTTCACACAGGCAGTAATGCCTTCTAAGCCACTTTAAATCATGCTAAGGTTTTCACTGCGGTTTTACCCATTATTATCATCGTAGTGGCACCATGCCATCTGTTAGCTACTTAACCTTTTCACTTAACCTCATGCTCATGTAGTAGACTTACAGTCGAAAAGGGACTTAGTCAAGCTAGGCGATCGAACCTAACAACCAACATCGCGATACCTTGTTATGATCGGATACAATTTTCCGTCTATAACGACAACGATTTTGTAACTGCATGACATAATTCCTTGTTCCCTTTTCAGTTGCAATATATCTAACAGATACATAATAATGAACTTAGCAGGTCAAGCACGCAACCGCATTTTCCGTCTCATGAATCGCTTTCCATCGATTTGCCTTATGCAGAAGCTTAACCCCTTAACTGGGAATCTCGGATATATCCGCCCATTTTACATTGAGCTACAGTTAAATACACGGTTAAGGGGTTAAAACGCTAGACCTAGCAATGTTTTGTTTTCTCTCGAAGACTCACTTCAGTCACGCCCGATCAATAAGGATACAGTGGTGTATGTCGGTTTATTAATATCAATTGAAAATAATCCAGGAACAGTCAAATACTGCAATATTCATACGACAATGAGAGAAACATAAGTCACTCTGAGTGCATAGTTGGAAACCAATAATAACCGAGAATTACTGAGTGGAGAGGCAGAGGAAGAGAATCAATTCTCCGTAATAAATCTGCCTTCCAATTATAATGATAACACAGAGTAGAATGATTCAGTGGCTGTTCCAGGATTTCTTGGTGGGGGATGAAATGAATTCACAGGAAGTTGGTGGGAGGGGGTGAAAATAGAAGAAAAAATCAAAAACTTTGCCGAAAAAGACTGACAAAAGAGAATTTACCCCAAATTTTACTACACTTTTACCGAAAAATAGGTTAACAAGCAAAGAAGGTCATCCGCAGTTTTCCCCGCAGTTTTACTAGATTTTTTCCCAAAAATAGGTTTCACAAGCAAAAAAAAGAAAAAAGACCGGTAGGGGGTGCATCCCCACTCATCCCCCACGTGGAACCGTCACTAGAATGATTGCATTTTTTCTAAATATTGAAAAGTTAAGTTTAAAAGGTTAAAAGACCCAGCTGTACATTTAACAGCAAAAGAAGAAGAGGCATACCAAGGATAACACGGAAGAAAACAGTACTGTAGAACACAGGCTCTGATGCACATGGGTCTGTCGTGGAGCGAGGTCCAAGATTTGGCCGACGACGAGGCGTAGACGGAGAACCTTCTGTGCTGCGCGTTGTGATTCCAGCGCGAGGACGGACTAAGTAAGTACACTTTTTGTGTAATTTCACCTGCTTACTTACATGAATTTGTTTCGGGTTCTTTCTTTGTCGTCGACTCGGACGCATCTGCACGAAATACGTTTCATTGTAGTCTAACTATTGTCTCAGATGAATCCGTATATTTATTCGACTCGTCAGATATCACGGCACCGACAGGTTTCGGCTGGCATTCAGCTTTCAACTTCCCATTATCAGACAATCTCCAATAAGATTCCCTCTAACGACCGCCTCCAGCAAAACATGCATCGAGTACTTAAAAACTTAAAGGGAAATAATATGAAATTTTCTCTCGACTATTCATTAGTTGGCTTCATAGTATAGGATAACACGATGGTCACGTACAGTGTTTTATCCAGACTTCAGGCCTTGGAGGGAGGGAAATTGACTTGGCTGGAGGGGAAGAGGCACAGTTGAATGAAAAAAAATTGTGCTGCGATTTGGGGGTGGGTATTTTGAGGTTTTTGGGGAAAATCTTTCCTCCTAACAGGCCTGTATAAAACACTGGCCATTTATAAAAATGGCAGAATAAAATAATTAACACGCTGTCAAGAAGAGTTCCTTCATCAGTACAATTTTATGGCGCTATAACATTCATTTGTCGTAGTAGATTAATCAAGTGGCAAAAACTTCACGTAGGACAACCAGATTAATAGGCCCAATAAAACGATTTCACAAGATTTAGGAGGCATTATCCGATGTGGAAACCACCATAACTGCTCTCAGCATTTAATTACCCAGCTCTACTAGATAACCTTTGAATCCAGTTATTGTTCCTAGCCAAGGGAACACATATTCATCCTTGTAGATGAGGTACAGCACGCCATTAAAAGATTACCAAAAGGAAAGGCTGCAGGATATGATGACTTACCAGCAGAGATAATAAAACTGGATAGCGATGTAATAGCGCAAGGATTTTGCCGACTATGCAACAAGATACTGGAAACTGGTGAATGGCCAGAAGACTGGAGACGATCAATATTTGTTCCCATTGCAAAAGTCAAAGGCACAACAAACTGCGAGGATTACAGAACTATAGCGTTAATCAGTCACGCCAGCAAAATACTTTTGAGAATCTTATTAAATAGAATGCAAAGACAAGCAGAAAATGAGCTTTCGGATGTGCAGATGGGTTTCCGAAAAGGAGTTGGCACAAGGGACCAAATTTTCAATCTAAGACTAATAATGGAAAAAGCTAGAGAGATGTCAGTACCGCTGTACATGGCATTCATAGACTATAAAAAAGCGTTTGATTCAGTACAGCACACAAAGCTCTGGAAAATACTAAAGGGAATGGGATTATGCCATGCCACAGTTGACATAATTCAAAAATTGTATAAGGAACAACAAGCTACTGTAAGAGTGGACAAAGAAACAACAGGTTGGTTTATGATTGGAAAAGGCCTACGACAGGGCTGCCTTATCTCCCTATGTCATTTAATTGCTATTCAGAACACATAATGAGATGTTCAGCAGATGAACTTCCAGATACAGGAATTAACATCAGTGGACGAGTGATTAACAACCTGAGATATGCTGATGACATAGTTTTGATAGCAACTTCGCCAAATTCATTGCAGGAACTGGTAGATAAAGTGGATTTTGTATCGAGAGAACTTGGTCTTGAAATTAGCATTAAAAAAACAAAGGTAATGGTAGCTACAGACAAAAGGATCAAAATCAATATCATGTGTCGTGGGCAACCTATCGAACAAGTGGAAACCTTCCGTTATCTTGGTTCATTAATTACAGAGGATAATGACTGCAGCTCTGAAATAAGATCAAGGCTTGGCATGGGGCGTTCAGCCATAAAGACACTCACTACTGTTTGGAAGGATCGGTCGCTCAGTCTGCACATAAAGAAACGCCTGATGGAAGCATTGGTCTGGCCCATTGCAACATATGGAGCTGAAGCTTGGACAGTGAAAAAGGCAGATCAGAAAAGAATCAATGCTTTCGAGATGACAGCTTTCAGAAGAATGATGTCCATCAGCTGGAAAGAACATAGAACAAATGCCTCAATCATAGAAGAACTTGGGGAAAATAGGCGTCTATACTCAGTTATCAAATTTAGGAAACTGAAATACTTTGGTCACATAGTGCGAGCAGACAATTTATGTACAACGATACTGCATGGCAGAATTAATGGCAAGAGGAAGAGAGGACGGCCTCGTAGACGATGGACGGATGATATTGTGGAATGGACAAAACAACCAATTACCAATTGCATCAGAACTGCAAAAGACAGAGTCACGTGGAGAACCTTGTCATCAGCCTGCATAGCCTCCGACCCTCAGCAATGAGGATGGACGATACCATACCATACCATACTAGATAACCTTTGAATCCAGTTATTGTTCCTAGCCAAGGGAACATATTAGGCGCAGTGGGATTGTCATATGTCGGGAATCTCAAGGTTGCGTGTTCGAATCCCGTAGGATGATTAGCGGGCGGAAGATGGCAGAGTTGGTTACGCGCTGGAGCGGTAGGCCGACTGAGCGAGGTTCAAGCCCAGGGGCCGTCAGCGCCGCTAGTGGCACCCAACAAAGGCAGGAGTGTTTTCTAGGTAAAGGTAGGCCCCGTACTCGAGTCCGAGCGTTGGGTTCCGGCGCTTATCTCCTTGCTAGACAATCAGCGACGTTGGTTGTATAGGCCATTAATCTGGGGTAGGTTGCCATTACTTTCTCCAGACCCACGTTTTACCTCGCAGCTTAACGCTGCTCCTCATTTTGCCACCGCCCTCTAGCGGGCAAGGCTGAGTCGACCTTAGGGCTCCTGCGGGAATTGAACCCGCGACCTTCTGCTCCATTGTCCAGCGTTGTTACCACTCTTCTAACTTCCCGCCTGCTTTCTAAGCCACTTTAAATCGCCGCCTAGCGAGCGAAGTCAGTTTGAGCTCTTTTATCAGAGATGTTAACAAGGACTCAACCCTCAAGTCCGGGACCAGAATCAAGGACTCGCAACTTGTCCTCATGGAGTCCTTAAGGCCAGGACCGAGGCCAAGGACCAACATCCCTGCCTTTTGTAACGCCCACGCATCTATGTTGCGCTAAGCCTGCTAACAATATTGCGACGCCAACTATAATATGAATCATTAAGAACGCAACGTGTGATATCAGACGTTGCCTAATCTTATAAGACAGTCATTACCATAAGACGACCATATGAGCTATTTCAGGACCAATCGATCATCCTATGTTTAAGATGATACTAAATGAGTCCTCGAAGCTCAGGAATCCCTATATGAGCAGTACAATAATATTGAGGCAACTATTTTTTTAGCGCAAAGCAGCAAACCCGGGTCTTACAGAAGACGAAATCAGTTTCTCATTAGAACCGAGTTCATTATGCTGGATCTACACTCTACAGTGTGGCGCAAAAAAAAACCGGACTAGTCACATTTAGGTTTGCATTTAATATATATATATATATATATATATATATATATATATATATATATATATATAGTCCGTTTTTTCTGCGTCACTCTCTATATAGTTAAATGATTTCGTTTTGATCGTCTGGTCGCAGAAGATTTGCGTTAATTGAACATAATATCGTCGAAGTCTTTATGCGGTGAACTGATCCGGTGTACGGTCAATATCTTTGAAAGCAAGGTAAATCACCCCCTCTCCAGCTGCGATCATAAATTTAAGCCATTATGCAAATTGGAAAAGCAACATGGCGCTGTCTCTTTACATGACGACCAAGGGAATGTCGCGTGACGCCGCTGAGAAGACAATCCGGCCTATAGTGGTCATGAAACAGGCTCTGTTCTACGTGTAATTTTGTCATCCGCGAATTCGGGTTTAGCTAATTAATTAGCCTAAGCGGTAACTTAGGACACGGCGTGCGACATCTTGACATTTTCCAGGTAAAAAGTGCGGTAAATGCAATCCAAATAGCAGTGACTCAGTGACTGCATTGTAATAACTGTGATTTTGTGCGGAAGGCATCAGCGACTCCAGAATAGTTTCAAGAAAAGCTACACTTATGCCATAGCGCTGTAAAACAAAGGAAAATGCCATCGGTTTGGACACATGTGCGGAATGAAAGAGGACAGAAAGAAATAAGCTCTAATATTTGGAATAATGGAGGGTGCCAATAAGAAAGGGAGATCACACAGGGAATGGTGTGATGATGTTGAAGAATGGTGTGAAGTAGTTTACAGGATCTGAGCCACAGAGAAATGAACAGGAAAGAATGACAGAAAACTGTTGAGATGGCATTATACACCAACGGGCGATGAGCCCAAGGTCGATGATGATGACGATGATGACGATGATGATGATGATAGTGATGATGATGATGATAGTGATGATGATGATGACGGCGACGGCGGCGACGACGACGATGTTGATGATTATAATGACGACGATGATGACCCTATACCAGTGAAATATACCTAACGAAATAAAACTAAACACTAAACTTATTTCAATTTCCTCAAATAAAACTAAAGCTGAAAACTGAAATTATTCACAAAAGGAAAACTAAATTTAAAAAGCTAAAATAAAAGCTCTGAAACGAAATCAAATACAAACTGATATTAACTGCAAGACTAAAATATCACTGTCCTGTAGCTTAATTAATTGTGTGACTAAATGCACTTGATATCTTTGGTGCTGGATGGACGTGGATTTTATTCAGCTCCAACACGACATCACAGGGCATGTGATGATGTGACCCGCGCTATTTCTTTGGCTTTTGCGTCCAATTTTCTCGCAGTCGAATGTCTTCACATTTGCCGCGGAGATTAGCCTATTTCAGACCACAACGCCTTGCACAGTTCTTGCCGTAGTAATTGTCAAGGCTTGATGATGACCAATGCAAGGAGTCTGAATTTCGATCAGACGCGTTAGGAACAGACACTTCGTGCGTCGACGACAGGATTGAATTTTATAAGGCTTGGTTTACGGTAACGAAGCCGAAGAAATTGACTTACACCACTGACGCACGCTGGATTATCCTATAAACAGGGGCGTAACCAGGAATTTGCTTTGGGGTATAATGTGATTTGAGGGGTATGGTATAAATCTTAAAAACTTTGAAATTCTTAAAAAACACATTAAAATTTTTAAGGTAGTCTGATTGGGGGGTATATATGCCGATATACCCCCGTCGCTTCGCCCCGGCCTATACAGAGATTTATAGGCCTATTTCTGAACACAGACCAACATTCGTCTAGCGGCTTTCGCTACAGATGAGAGTAATATTATTCCAAACTTTGATCGACTCCCAAATTTTCAAACTCCAGTGTGGTCGGGAAATCATGGAAACCAATTTTCTACCATACCCCCGGAAGGGAGTTAAGTCCCAGTTAGTCAGTTAGTTAGTTATAGGCTAATTTATATAGCGCTATTGTCCTAGCGGGCTAGAGTCAAGAGTGCTTTACATTGGATTAAAAGAGTGTCCGAACAAGTGCGTTTTTAGTTTCTTAGCGACTGTTTCCAAGTTGGTCGCGTTGGTGACACTGTCTGGTAACGCGTTCCAGAGAGCCGGGTTCCCTCGAGTAACAGAACGCTCCCCCAGTTTGGCTGTTTTCGAGGGAGGAGGAGGCACCGTCAGTCGGACCCGACTGGAGGAGCGGAGCCGCAAGCGTCCCGGCAAATTGATAGATCAAGGGTCATTAAAGATTTTAGCCATGGACCATATTGCTCACTTCTGAAGGCTTGGCGGGCCACAAGAACAAGAAATTAAAATTAGGAAAATGCGGCGAATAAAGACAGTGTTTATTCTAGGCCTTCTCTGAGGGAATTCCCCCACCCAAGTTTTAAAATTCTCCCCCCCCAATTTTTTTTATTTGTTAGGTATTATCGGCCTTGTTACTATACTAACTACTTTGCCGCTGGTCAGTTTAAATCGAGTCTTATAATTCGGTCAAGAGAAAAATTCCGCTTTGTGCTGAATAAATTACCACATGGTACACACACACACCTTTGTGCGGTGACCTCGATCCAACTGGAGTCAAAGAAAGCGAAAAGAAGACGAATTTTTCGGTCTTAAATATTCGTCGGCCATTAAACAGCTGCGAATATAAAGCACGAAGCTCCATTTGCCTTATAGACAGCAGAGTAAAAAAGAAATGTCGAACGGTGTAGACAATAAAATGAAAAATCGAAGCCAGTCCAACTTTGGAGGGAAAAAACAGAAATCGACCTTAAAATACCCGTATTTATCCTTAGCTTCTGCCGAAGACGATTTCAACCTCATTAATCACTTCCTGTCCTCTGGTTACATTTCGCTACCAAAAACTACCATCTCTCATTCACATAAGGGCCATCTATAAATGACGTCACGCGTCATTTATGGATGGCCCCTAAGATGTTAGAAGTTTTCTGTATACTGCCGGAAACAGCGCAGCTGCGATTATAACATATTTCATCCGCGCAACGCCAAAATCACGATGCGAAAATATTAACGCGCTTGGACAGTGACTGAGTCGCCAGTGAATAATTATAATCATTAGATGATCTGAAAAGCTACAAATTCTTAGTATGCATTAGCAGATTTTTCTTCTAGTACATGCATATTTGAATCTTAGCCTATAAGATGTGGGTCTAT
>CM030858.1:7672800-7687800 GCA_018105865.1 Metaphire vulgaris
ATAACTAACTAAGCTACTACTCTCGAAAGCGCTATTTCAATTCACAAATTTTTACTTACTTACTTGGCTGCAGTATACTTACTTACTTACTGCAGCCAAATTTTCGCTGAAGAGCATTCCAATATTTTATTATTCTATTTCCATAGAATGTTCAAAACGAAGGTAGAAACGAACATGTCTATAGGCATTTTGCTATAAATACGCGATTTAGCAAGCATGTCTTGATCTTACACCCAATACTTAATTAATATTATAATGAGAACAGCGTGGAAGGGGTACGGTTCCTGTTGAGTATTTTCTGTATTTAAACAAATATTCAATAAGGCTGAAACTTGATCAGTTTGACGTTAAAAGCAAACATTGAAACGAACAGCCGTTCAATGTACATCATAATTTTTGCGTGTGGGGGTGGGGGGAGGGGGGTAAAGATTCGAAGTTTATCAATAATAATAATATTGTTATTCCACATTTGCAACGAAACAGAAGAAAATCAACAGAAATCATAGAGATTGCTGTAGAGTGCACTATTGAGGCGGAGATTTTAGCCGTGTAAAGCCGATCTCAGCATTCTGTCGGAAATGGTTTGAAGAGAAACGCGTCGCCTGCCATGGCAATGTTGACGACCTTTTCGTGAGGACGTCATCTCGAAAGTCTTCTTGACATTTCACATTTATTCGCATTGCGGAATTCGAGAGTTTTCGCTCGGAAATCGGAGAACTAGAGAGAAGAAAGTCAGAGAGAGAGAGAGAAAGAGAGAGAGAGAGAGAGAGAGAGAGAGAGAGAGAAAAGCTTTCAAGTTATTTAGAGTTTGGTTTGTCATTTCAAATAAAAGATGAATCGAAAATCGATAGCAAGTCTCTTTTCCGTGGAAAACCGCTACTCCAGCGGTTGTAATGTTTCAACGAAGGAAAGTACACGTGGCTGGCAGGCGTGCATTGACAAATGGCCGTGATGATCAACAGGGTTTTGCAAGGTATGACTGCCTGCCACAGGTACTCAGTTCTACCCCCGCCCCCTTTTCCCCCCACCTCGAATCCTGTATCGAAGAGTATACCGCTATTCTCAATACGCTCTGAAATTGAGAGTTTTCGGACAAGGTCTATCTCGCAGTAGTACTATAGCGCTATTATCAGGGGCGTAGCCAGGAATTTGAGTTGGTGGAGAAATTTATTTTTTGTGGGGTATATATTGTTATATATAATATATATAATAAATAAATAATATATAATATATGATATATGATATATAATATATATTTTATATGTTGTATATACTGTTTTATATATGCTGATTTTCGGGGGTATATATATGCCAATATACCCTCCGTCGCTGCGCCCCTGACTATTATATAATTTAAGTTAAATCGCGTCTTCTCTTTTCTTCTTTTTTCATATTCTGCCTTGCGTGATTGCAGGTCTTATAGATGCGTGATTGTAACGAGCAGTCGTTCATTTTCAGACAAAATGGCCGATTACCTCGAGGAGACGGAAACAACTGAACGGAGAATGGCTTCCGATCTGACGGACTACCAGACGAACGACACTCCGAAGGCGACTCTGGCCAACGGCACCAACAACAAGCTCCTCTACCTCGACCAGAGCCCCATCCTCGTCTCCCTCAACGGCTACACCTCCCCGTTCCTCGTCCTCGTAACCATGGTGACGAACACGTTCGTCTGCCTGGTCCTGCTGCAGAGCAAGATGCGAACGCCGACGAACGTCCTGCTGGTCGCCATAGCAACGTCGGACATGCTGACCGGCGTCTGGCCGCTACCGTGTTTCGTCCACTTCTTCACGTTGGGTCACTACCGCGACTGGGTGGGGTACGACTGGTGCGTCGCCTACTTCTACCTGACCGAATACCTGCCGACGATCTTCCACACGTCGTCCATCTGGCTGACGGTGGCGCTGGCCGCCCAGCGCTACATCTGCGTCTGTCACGCGCACCGCGCGCGCGTCCTGTGCACCGTCCCGAACTTCGTCAAGGTGATCGCCGGCGTCTACCTGGCGGCGTTCTTCTCGCAGGCGTCCCGTTTCGCCGAACGCCGTTTCGTGTCCGTCGCGGTGACGTCGCTGGTCGCGCCCGACCGGACGACGAACGGCTGCCTGATCCGTCTGGCGCCGTTCGTTCAGGCCAATCTGAACGTCTACTACAACGTCTACTACTGGTTCCGCGTCGTGTTCATCCATCTGGTTCCCTGCACGTCGCTCGTCGTCCTGAACGGGCTGCTCGTCGACGCGATGCGGACGGCCGGGCGGCGGCGCGAACAGCTGCTGAAGCAGAACAAGCGGACGGAGTGTCGCCGCCTGGCGGAGAGCAACTGCACGACGCTGATGCTCGTTCACGTCGTCGGGCTGTTCCTGCTCGTCGAATTCCCGCTGGCTGTGCTCTTCATCATCCTGATCGTTCAGAATACGTTCGATCTGGCGCTGATCAGCGAGTCGACCGGCCAGATAGCGACCGCTTTCGTCAATCTCTTCATCCTACTCAGCTACGCCATCAACTTCTTCATCTACTGTAGCATGAGTCGCCAGTTCCGTGCGACGTTCAGGGAGACGTTCTGTTTCGCCCAGAAGTCGACAGAGGGCGACCAGACGCGCTACGTTTCCATGACGACCGTCAAGAACAACAGAACGCCCACGCAACTCTAGATTTCGGAACATTAGGCCTACTGTTGTTCTCTGACATAAGGCCGCAAGAACCACATTGCGCCATGCGAGTGAAGGGTTAAACTCACTAGAATCACATGGCGCTGCGAGTGAAGGGTTAAACTGACTAGAACCACGCGGTGCTGAGCATTAAGGGTTAAAACATGGACTATACTTGTATTAGACCATGGTTAAGCTAACAGTGTCAGCTGCAAATTCAAGAGAATTTCTTAATTAACCGAGTAATCTGATGAGCGGAAATCATAACGAATAACAACACAGTGGCTTGCATCTTTCGTCATCAGGATCGTGAAAAGAACGGGATATTTCATTTAAGTATTTTAAGTACTGTCTTGCCTCGCGATTCGAATCAACCTTTCAAGCAGTGGCGTAGCCAAGGGGGAGTTTGGAGGTTAAAACCCCCTTGGATGCAGACGAAATTTTTAAAAATGTGTTTCCAACTTTCCATACATTGTTTATTTTCGGACGCGGTTTTGAGAGTCAAACTGCTGCCGACCAAAAATAATTTATAAACGCTATAGAATGCAAAGATGCAAGGATGTATGGTGACGACCTTTTTGGTTTGTCAGTACATTTGAAAGGGAAAATGTAAAAAGGTAAAAGAGGAAAAAATGTGAATGACATTTTTTGGCTTGGCTTGTCAAGATTTTTTTGAAGTTGATCATGACCAAAACCAAAATCCTCTTCCGGAAATCCTGGCTACGCCGCTGTTTTCAAGTGATGTTTTAAAAACTCTAGTTTACCGCTTCCCCAAAAAGTTTAATAACCCAATCGAAAAAAACGAAAAAGCAAAATACCCAAATAGTATCCGTTAGATTATTGCCCTCAAAGACCGACCCACAACTCACCGCGGTGGGTGGGGAGGGGGTGAAAACGATCAGTAGGACAATGCCTGCTAGGCAGCTAGGGCCATTACATCAGTGACGAAGGTACTTGTACTGAAGGATCACCTCGAGCGCTACGCAAGGTGGACAGGACTAGCAGGAACTCTGAAGATGATCGGCTAACGCGGTGTTTAATCTAGGCCGTTTCCGGAGGAAATTGCCCTTCCTCCCGGAAATTTCAAATTCCCCCGGAAATTTTGGCAGCTACATGGACTAACAGCAGCCCCCTAGCAGAATTCCCCCCGGCTTTGTCAGTTCCCCCCGGCTTTGTCAGTTCCCCCCGGCTTTGTCAGTCCCCCCCGGAGTCCAGGAGTCTAGATTAAACACTGCTAACGCGGGGTCCGGCAAGAAGACTGCTTTGGTGACTCGGCAAAGATCGGCCACGGGTGCAGGTGGAGGATGCCCCACAAGGGAGCGCACCAACCCACGTAGATCCAGGATCCTTCGTGCCGACAGCCTAGTCCAACAACAACAACAACAACAACAACAACAACATTGTCAATGTTCTTTAGGTGTTGAGGGTTAAATTTAAGAGTAATGGTAATCAAACACGTAGGCCATATATATCTAGCTTCTCGATTTTTTCAGTCTCTTAGCTGCAGATTTGCTCACGATATTCTGCAAAGATAGGAAACGTTTAGCGATGTTTCAATAATGCAGAACCCCATCTCAGCGTATCGACAAAACATTATAAAACAAATAAGCTGTTTTTAGGAGTAACAAGCAAGACATGCTACAAGGTGATCCAAGAAAAGTAGAACAATGTTTTTGACAATGCACCGAAATGCACAAAAATCTTCGACGCCTCCGCGACGTTTTCGTCAGAGGCATAGAAATCCACTGCATCGATTGTCGGACCGCAAAATTAATGTCGCTGAAAGCATTTTCGGAGAGGGAAACAATATTCCAACGAGTCAGAGTGTTTCCGCATGTATCTATACAGCCGAGGAAAAGTCAATATTTAGGAGGAAGTAGTGTCGTATAGCAATGGAGCGTGTAATGCTCAGGGACCCACAGAGGTCAGAGGGTCCCTTAGCAGCGAGTAGAGGTTTTTACTTTTAGAATATTCAGAATGTAATTTAAAAGACTGACAAAGTCTACAGTGCAATAGAAGAATTATACGCCATGAACAGTTTGCACACTCAAATGACTTCCTGGTCAAATATTTAATAATATTAGTTGTTACATAATAGGTCAGAGACCTTGGGAGAGATGTCATGGAGAGGTTCATAGCTGAACTCAACCGGAGGACAAAAACCTGATCTGACCTGACATAATAGGGGAAGCGAAATTTTGAAATTTGCAACTATAACAAAAATGCTCAGCGCTTTATGTTTGAAATCCAGAAGGGACTGGTTACCAAACATGGATATTTTTACACCCCTAACACCCTCCAACACCACAATTTGAGACTAACACTCTCCTCCCCCCAATCTCAGCTATGGGATGGCATTTTTTTGCTTGTCAGACTTTTTGGCAGGAAACCCCAAAATTTACCGACACCGTCCGCCTCCAAATTGATAATCCAAATAACCCTGTTACCAAAGCGCTCAAAAAACTTTGCTGCGCCACCTGGGAGAGAGGTCATGTACCCTTGAATCCTGTCTACATTATTTTATAGAACACTGGTGAGTGTGGAAATTGCATTGACCTTGGAAAGAAGTCACGGAAGTTCGATGTTCTTGTATACTAATAACCGGAAATTTAAAAAAACGAGGAAAGCGATTCCTTTGACTTAGTAGATGGTAAATTATACGTTGATCTGCTATTGCTATCACAAACTGTTTTACGCAGGTATCTATATATGTACTGTATATATACCTACGCGAAATTAATATACATATATATATATATATTATATATATATAATCGGTTTGTAGACGTACTGTGTAGATACTGAATTTCACCATTAATTAAAGTACACCTGACAAACCATGACCTGCAGTAGAATATTTTTCACATGATACGTGATAAAAACACATATGAAGCTCATTAAAACACCTGGCTGATTTCATCAAATGATCGACATTGGCGAAGGTTACAGACAATATATATATATATATATATATATATATATATATATATATATATATACAGTGTATATATATACAGGAGGCGCAAAACCTGACTTTAATATATGCACCCCTAAATGTGACTAGTCGGGTTTTTTTGCGCCACCCTGTGTATATATATATATATTGCGTTTTTGATCAAATTTTTACGCCGGCCAGCGCCGACATGGGTCGCTGCGACACACGGGCACGTTGCAGCACAGCGTCAACGCTGAAGATACTCGCCTGACCTCACCTGAGACCAAACGTCTCTAGCATATATACGATGGATATATACAAGTAACGAGCGGATGCGTTCTGAACAATGGCGCAGTTTGTTGAACGCTTTGCTATATTCGCAGCTGATGCGCATCTGCTGAAAAAGACCTGTCTATGTCTTTCGTCGTTCGTCGTCGTCAAATCGATTATTCTACACTCAGAAATCGCTGTGCTCCGACCTGTTGGCGCTCTTGTCTTAGCATTCGGCATGACTGGCAGGACGCGTTTGCGTCATTCCTGGTGTTGTCGCAACAGGAATTCTTTTAAATGACTGACTTCGACCCCCGACCCCTCCCGCCACTATGTTGCTTCCGCGTCGTAGAATAAGTTAGTTAGTTACTTTATACGACAATTTATATAGCGCAGTAACAAAGTCAGAGGCTTAAGGCAAAAGCGCTTGTGAATTTTAATATTTAGAATAGTGGGGGAGAGGGGCAAGTGATGGCATAGTCCAGGACAGATCCCAATGAACTATTCAATACAGTTGGTATTGCTATCGTCATTATTATAACTATTATCAATTGTAATAATTATATTAACATTAACAGGGGCGGTTCCACGTTGGTGATGACTAGGGATGCATTCCCCCACCGACCCACCAAAAATGCGTGTGTGGCTCGACTTTGTACGATGACTTTGTACGACCAGACTAAAATGGCTTTTATATACATTGTCAATTCTGAACGTTATATTTTATAAATGAAACCTACATGTACAGATTTCTTCTAAACCGCTTACATAATGATTCCATTGACAATTGGCTGGATCTTCCTAGAAATTCATTGCTTGCCCCCCCCCCTCCCACCACCACAAAGAGTTCTTGGAACCGCATTAACATTAATATCGGCACCATCGTCAGTAGGCCTATATTTTTGAGGTTTCTACAGATATTATTATTATTACAATGATCGGATTTGCTTCAACATACTGTAGACTGCACGCTTTGCGACTGATTTACCAAAGGCTGAACTGACGGAGCTTAGACGCTGAAAATGCAGTGCTGGACGGCAGGACGGCACGTAATGCTAAGCGCGGCAGGAGCCGACCGAGGCAGAGAACGAGACGCGAAGAGCAAAAATCTTCAGGTAAATCAACAAAAGACTCGAGGTTCAAAAGCGACGGCGACGAAAGCCATTGACGGCACGCAATCTACGGATGACAAAAAGGGGATGCTATCAAAGATTGACAGAAGAACTGACACGAATGCGAGAAAAGAAGGAATGGCATGACGAAAGGGCAAATGCATGAACGAACGAATGAACGAACGAACGAATGAACTAGCGAACGAATGAACTAGCGAACGAATGAACTAGCGAACGAATGAACTAGCGAACGATTGAATGAACGAATGGATGAATGAACGAGTGAATGAGTGATCGAACGAATGAACGAACGAATGATTAAACTAACGAATGAACGAATGAATGAACGAATGAACGAGTGAAAAGTCGAAGAAAAAGGGACTGAGAACAACACACAGAGAAAAAACATTAACCCTGCAATGCATGTTCATGAAAATGGCAATAAAAATCTTTAAATTATTTGAAAGGAGTCGCGCGCGCACACACACACACACACACACACACACACACACACACACAGAGTTCACAGATAAATACACAGATAGACCTGCATGCAGTATTTATTTATCCATTTTAAGCTCTGAACTTCAACATGTTTCGGTTAATTGTCTGCGTCCATCCAACATCCCCGACGCTATGTCATACACAGTATACAGAGACTGCATATTGGCCGATGAAAAAAAGGCTTTGCTTGAGCGGCAGTTGAGCGAAGCGCATTGCAGCTGAATCCATATTTGCTTAATCCTGCATTGTGTCTCGTCCTCTTCCGACTTTATCTTGCCCTTATTGAACGGCACATCGTTCGGCGGCGCCCCCCCCCCCCGTCCCCCGGTTGGTTTTCTAGAGTGCAACGGCGCGCACTTTGCCGACATTTGATTGACAGTCGGAAATCTATTGACGACAAATACGAAAACACGAAATTTGCGTATCCGAATTATTGTTCTCTCTCGCCGTCAACAATTCCGTAGTCTATGAAACCAGTCAGAACCTATGGAAGCAATTCTTTCATCGATATGCAGTGGCGGTTCCACCACGCTGATGACTGGGGATGCATCTCCCCCACCGGGGTTCCGGATGACCTTTTTTGCTTGTCAACCTATTTTCCGGTGATTTAAAAAAATCAGCGTAAATACTGCAAACGACATTCTTTTCTTGCTTGTCGGCCTTGTTTGGCAAGGTTTATTAACATTTAGTGGTGAGCAAAACACTAACAATGACCTTTTCTCTCTTTTCCTTTTCTTCTTCTTCTTCTTCTTCTTCTTCTTCACTTTGCATCCCCCGCCAACTTCCTATAGAAATTTTTCGTCCTCCACCAAGAATTTCTGGAACAGCCACTGTCGATATGCGAATATAACTATATGCTTGGAATTGCTGCCTGCAAAACAGTATGCAGACAGGCTAACCGGACTCGAAAAGGATTTGATTCAAGCAATCCGCTTTATCATTCCTTAGCATCAATCTATCAGTGCATTACCTTTTATCCCTATGACTAGGCAAGAAATTGCGTATGCCCACTTGCACCCACGACTTTGGCTTAAAAGGTCATTGACTCGGCATTCTTGTGCTGGAGAAACATTTTCAAAATTCTTAAAATGACAAATTAATATAGAAGATACGAAGAAATGTTTTTAAAATATTTACACGATATGCGTATTAATGTAAAAATTTCGTGCCTCTTTTTACGTCAACTTCATATTAATAATTGCGCTGTAAAATCGAGTCTTTAATATCGGTGAAGGACATTGGCTGGTTTCAAAGAGTTTCGCATTTTCTAAAAACTGGAATAAATGGAGAATTTAATCACGATAAATGGTAGAAAAATCAGCGGAGTTTCCATGTTGAAAACTGGAACATAAAGACTAGGTTTTATGTCTTTGGTGATATGGTGTACATTCACAATGGCCAACTAACTTAGAAACTTCTATAGCGCCATTCGAGCAATTCAGTTGACAGCAGTCAAAAGGCGCTCCGATATATTGTAAATCAGTGGCGGGGTTCCCACGATGTTGATGACTGGGATGCATCCCCCCATCGGAGTTTTTTTTACTCGTCAACATATTTTTCGTAAGCTTTTTAAAATTTAATTTTTTTACATTCTGCGAACTTAACCCCTTAACTGGGCACCCCAGATATATACGTCCATTTTACATTAAGTTACAGTTAAATACACAGTTAAGGGGTTAATACCGCGGATGCGCGCGATGACCTTTTTGTTTGCTTGTCAGCCTTTTCCGGCAAAGCTAATTAACATTTAGTGGGCAAAACACCAAGAAGAATTACCTTTTTTCTCTCATTTCTTTTTCTGACTTTCCACCTCCCCCCACCAACTTCCTATAAATTTTTTCCATCCTCCCCCACCAAGAATTTCTGGAACCGCCACTGCTGTAACTCAGTAATCTCTCGAAATCAGAGCCACACTAAATCAATCCGGATTTTTCCGGCTTCGGTTGCGCAGAATGGATGATTGTAAATAGCCGGGTTGACAGGAAATAATTACGTATAAACAGATTACGTTAAACGTGGAAGTTCGTCGTGAAATTGGATCAAATTCGTGTTTACTGCAGACTATTCACTCCCACGTATTATGTCAGACACGGATTAAGGGAGGAGGTGGTCACTCGGCCGGAGATAATAACTAAACTAGGAAAATGCCATATTAAAAACTGCAAATATGGACGACTAACAATGCTGAGTACACGTATCTATAACTTAACCCCTTAACTGGGGATCCCGGATATATCTGTCCATTTTACAGTGAGTTACAGTTAAATACACGGTTAAGGGGTTAATGAAGGCAATTCTCAAGTCCGTCGGTTTTGAAGGATATATCTTCTCTGACTGAGTCGTATTTGCAGTAATGTTGCGCGGTATTCCGGTATCAGCATGCCACGGTATTAAAAGTGACGGTATTATATACCGTGGGCCAGCGGCGGCTCCAGGATTTGGCAAGTGAGGGGGGGCGTTGGGGTGGCAACTTCTAATCATGGGCGGCCAAACATTGTTGTTAGGTATGTAGTATTAAGTATAGGGTCCCAACAGGGGGGCCACTGAGGGGCCAGGCACTCAGTTGGGGGGCACGGACCCCCCTGTGGAGCCGCCACTGTCGTAGGTTTGCCGACTACCGCGGTTTATCGTCAGGCGGTATTGATTTTAAATAGGCCTTCCAGGTAATTATAATTAATGATATATCTACTGTAGTTTTGGATTCTAATATCTTTGGGGCTGTCCATTAATTACGTCAACAGCTTTTTCGTAATTTTTGGCCCTCCCCTTGTCCACAACTGTCAAACTTTCAGTGACACCCTCTAACTAATGAAATTATGTCAAAAACTTTGAACCCTCCCTTGCAAGCTAAAAATATTCTATACGGCTAGCTTTTATGCTAAAGTGGAATTATGGAAGTAAATGTTTTGAATTATTAAATTATGATTGTCAATTTATCTCGACCCCTCCCCCTGTCAACAAGTCTCAAACTTTTCAAGCCCACCTCCCTCTTTTGTTGACTTAATTAAATGGACAGCCCTTTGGTAGTGATGTCAGTGCGTGACATGATCTCGTTAGATAATTAGTTGTACAAAACACTTAAAAAAACTGCGTTACTGTATAAATCGTTGTAGTCACGACCCGTAACTTTACGCTTGAGTTTACAGTTACATGCGATAATAGTAAATAGGCCAATAATAATTGACTGGAATATGTCTAATAGAGATGACGTCACCAAATACCGCGGGATATTACGGTTTAACGGTGTTTTTACGCGATGTAATTAATTATCGTGCAACATTTTCTAATACCGCGCATCGCTGATCTGCAGAGGTCTTAGGCGTAAGCGACCGCGAGCTGTTTACATCGTGTCGATCATTATTAAATAATGAGGACGAATGATATGGCGCCGTTATCTTCGACACGTCGTCGTAATATGACGAAAAGGTCAAGCGAAACAGCAGCTGCTGCTGCTGCAGCTGAAGCAGCTGCGGCGACCGATGACATCGAACTCGGAGGTTCGTTGTTACGTCGTTATCTCACGACACATGTACACTTTGTACAGAGGAGGTCGTAGCAGTATTCCAGCCACCTGTTGTTCTTTAGCTTCGAATCTCTTGATCTTATATGTGGGCGTGCGTTTGATTACGTCATTAATTTCTAAAACATCTAATAAAAATATTATTATTATTAATCATATTAGTAGTACAGCAGCAGCAGCAGCAGCAGCAGCAGTAGTAGTAGTAGTAGTAGTAGTAGTAGTAGTAGTAGTAGTAGTAGTAGTAGTAGTAGTAGTAGTAGTAGTAGTAGTAGTAGTAGTAGTAGTAGTAGTAGTAGTAGTAGTAGTAGTAGTAGAAGTATTGGTGGTAATGGTAGTAGTAATAAACTAATAATAGTAGTTGCAGTGGTTGCTACTGGAGTGTATTTTTATAGCACCAGTAAACGAATGCACCAATCGGTGGTACTCCCGAAGCCATCCGCAGAGGTTCAACTCATTCCCAGAGAAATCTCAGTCGGATACGCTTGGTCAATGTTTTATCCAGACTCCAGGCCTTTGGGGGGATTGAAGCCTTGGGGAGAATTGACATGGCTGGAGGGTAAGACACGCAGTTCAATGCAAATGTGTGTAAGTGCTGGGATTTGGGGGGGGGGAGGATGTTGAGGCTTTGTGGGGGATCTCCCCTTAACAGGCCTGTATAAAACACTGCGCTTAGTTATGAATAGATGTGCAACATTAGGCTCTTATCACAAATACGAGATATGCCTAATATTACCCATCTAAGCCTTTTTCAGTAACGGAGGAACATCGCAGACGACACAGACAGTCTGTCAGAAAAGGCAGACGACGGAATTTTCATCGGATCGACGGACGTCTGCCACGATCCTCTAAACACTTGCATAAACCAATAGCGGGAAAAATTCTGGCGCTTCATAATGATTGACAACGTAATATTGTGTCCGCGTGAATCGGTCATAATTTCCGCGGAGAGACCGAGATTGTTTGCGGTCGAGCCCCGCGGACCGAGGATAAGACGGATTTTATGGAATTTCATGAGCCGTGACTGATTCATACGAAGTAGAAAATGTCTCTGGCGTCTCAGAAATGCCGGAGACAGTGGAACGACCTTCTACCACATCATTGCTCCAGGTCGAACGCCTCGAAAGTACTATGGTAGACATGTAATTTAGAGGCGTTACGCAGTTTAATGACATTATGAACATGATGCACACGCAGCAGTATGGCATGCCTTCATCATCATCATCATCATCATCAACTTCATCACCACCGCCGCTATCATTATCATCGTCGTCTTCATTACCACCGCCACTATCATCATCATCATCATCATCATCATGTTCATCTTCTTGTTCTTTTTTTCTTCTTCATAACCTTCATCATCATAATCATCATCATTATCATCATCACCTTCATAACCTTCGTCATCATCATCACCATCACCACCACCATCACCACCATCACCATCATCATCATCACCGTCATCATCATCATCACCATCATCATCACCATCACCATCATCATCACCATCACCATCATCATCATCACCATCATCAGCAGCAGCATCACCAGCAGCATCACCAGCAGCAGCATAACCATTATTCATTTATATCAATTAATAACACTATAGTTGGTAACCGCTTTTAACTTTTAATTAACCACTGTCGTCGACATTTTGTAGCTCGAACTTTGTAGCACCCTGGACTAAACACGTCAGAGGCTGCTTTCACCTTTCCAATTCACCCCGTCATGTCTCATTACTCGTGACTTTCGTGCATTCTCCTTGCTTCTAGTTGTCATACGATCGCCTTTGCTCGAAGTTGCGTTTTAGATGATAATATCCGGTTACATCTTCTCGGCTGTTTCTAGGAAAACCTTCGCATCTGATATACTGTATGCTGGCCTCGAGGACACGGAGTACATTTTCAGGTGATGTGGCGTATTAGGCTTATGCTGGTTGTCTTTGTATGATAGCTTCAATCGAGTCTCCGTCCAGTGGCGTAGCCAAGATTTTCCGAAAGGAGGGGGATTTACGACCAACCATTCTCGACTTCGAAAATCCTGACAAGCAAAAAAATAGTAATTGTGACATGTTATTTAGTTCAATATGTCATATTTAATACCTACCAAATTTATCTGATTAAGGCTGATTTTTAATGTGCTTTTAATTATTTACTGTTGTTATTACTTACCTTCTTTTTTACATTGGTGGTCAAAAAGGGCCCCAGTTCTTCTGGGCCCTAATGCCTTGCTTATTCTTGCTATATGGTAGCCACACCTCTGGATCCAACCCAACCCACCGCAATACATTACAACATCTTAAAGTAAACCATTACTTATTTTCTTATCTAACCCACTATAAACATGGGAATTTCTGACCCAACCCCCTGGGTGGACCCAGCCCATGTCCGTGTCTGATATTCCCAGAAAATATGTCGCTTGTAACACGGACAAGCAAACATAGATATGAAAATATCTTTTGTAATTTTATCTCGAACTCTATGCTACGGTCTTATGCCAGCGCTCTATGCGTAATAGATATTTCAGTGGATAATATTGTTGAATGCACTCTGACACTGAATGTGACATGAAATAAATGCGTGATGGAGTAAAAATATAAATGATTGAACAATGAACATGTAGTGATGCTGATGGTTTCCTGACATTTAAAGCTATTATATTAGGTTTGAATATAGAGTATCTAAGGCAACTATGATAAAACTCAGACATGGACGTGGGTTGAGGTCCACCCATGGATTGCGTTGGAATGGGTTGGGTCAGGAATGTTCATGCTTGTGGTGGGTTGAGGGTTGGGTTGGGTTGGATAAGAAAATAAGTCGGGGTTTAAGAAATTGTACTGTATTACGGTGGGCAGGGGCGTAAACCTGGCGTCAACATTGGGGGAGATAGAATAATTTTTAAAAAGTTGACCCTCCCAGAAATATAAATATCCCCTCCATTTTGGGGGGGATATTGCATAGTATGGTGGGGACTTTAAGTTGCCCATGAAATACGTCTTGACAAGCCAAAAAGAAGGTCATCCTGATATTTTTATATTTCCCCTCTCCAAATACCCTGACAAGCAAAAAAAGGTCATCCGAAATGCGAGAATGTGGATTTGGCGTAATTCTGGCATCAACATCATGGGGTAGGATAGAATTTTTTTACCATATAGCCCAAACATTGGAGGGATAATTGATACTCTGTCCCCCGCCAACTAATTATTCGGGGAGACCGTCCCCCGCCGTCCCCCCGGGTTTTACGCCCATGACGGTGGGTTGTGTTGGGTTGGGTTTTTAAATGGGCCCATGTCTGATTAAACTTATAGCCGAGGTCTAAAAATGAGAATAAACACTGGCGCAATATAAAAACGAAGTTAGGAATCTTGAAATATAGCGATGCAATTGAGACCGGTAAACTCGCAGAGAAGGTCTCTATATCCCTGACACTGCCAGATCTTAAATGGGCACGAAAATGCATTGAACTGTCGCTGGGTACTTGGTCTCTCATCACGCGAAGGAAAACTGTCGTAGCTGGACTTGTGCTATTCGCTAATGACGTTCGACGACAGATTCTCAAAGACTGGAGCGAATGCTTCCTAGAGGATGCCACTCAACCGAAGCGCACAGTAATCGTTTCATACCTTGAAAGACGGTCGAAGAAGCAATCGACTGAAATAGCCTATTAGAAGATAACTATCCTGTAGATGCTTGAGGTTATATGCGTGTGAATTGCCTACACTCGATGGGTAGCCTATGCTTTGACTAAACTTAAATGGTTTCTGGAAGGTTTTAAAGAAGCATATTTTAAAGAAAAGATTCTGTATTTCCTAAATTACCGTAATATTGGCTTCATAGGTCTGCTTTGTTCTAGACTGAACTTCAAACTGTTGAAGATGCTGGTTTGTTTCACTAAATATGAGATCAAAGCGGTTTGCCAATTGTATTAGAAAAATTTATATAGCTGCTGATATTGTTAACTATAAAACATTTAATATGAAATCAGAGGACAACAAAATCGAAGCATATTTGACAA
>CM030858.1:7690300-7722800 GCA_018105865.1 Metaphire vulgaris
TGATGATGATGATGATGATGATGATGATGATAATGATGATGTTAATAATGAAGGCGACAATGTACCAAGAGTTTTATACATTAATTTTTATAAGGCAATTGGCAGATTATGTATGTGTGTTTGCATGAGTTGGTTTATGCATGTGTGTGTGTGCATGAGTGTGTGCATATGCGTATGTACGTGTGTATGTGTTAGATTTCCTGTAAGCTGCAAATCGGATTGTTCAGTAAAATTAGACCAGCGTGAAATGACTTTTGAGAAACAGCGCAGCTGGCCATCTGTCATTTCTCGCCTGGAACAGTCATTCGTGTATAGAAGCGAGGCCCTAAGCCCGAGGCTTCATAGCGCTTGGTTTTCAATTCAGTTATGGAGCGCCATCTGTGAGCTGCTGTTGGCGGAATAATTCAAGGTCAAATTTTCACTCATAAGTCATCGTCGACAGACTGTGCAGATGAAGATTTTAGCAACGATTTCCGTTCTTAATAGAAAATTTCGCACTTTTACGAATTCTGCTAAGAAGCAGAATTTTAAAAATATCAGCTGAAATCTGGGTATAAGTAGAAAATATGCAAGAATTTTAACTTTATTTTAATTTCATCAGACACCTGAATGTCTAAAATTCAGCATATTTTCAACTAGACATCTGTGTACGTACGACAATCTCTCTCTCCCACACACTCTGTCACTCTCTATCTCTCCATCACCCTAACTATCTCTCTTCTTCTCTGTCTTTCTGTCTGTCTGTCTGCCTCTCTGTCTCTCTGTCTGCCTCTGTCTCTCTGTTTCTCTCTCTGTGTGTCTATGTCTGTCTCTGTCTCTGTTTCTCTGTGTCTCTGTCTCCGTCTCGCTGTTTCTCTCTCATGTAAGTGTAAAATCTGCCGAACTGTCTTAAAGCCCCTATGTGCTGCATCTTCAAAGCATGACTTGGAATGAAATACTGCTGTAATTATTATTATTATTATTGGCCAATAGGAGGTCCGAACCAACTCCCATTCCTCCTGTTCTGTTTGCCATCGGCCGGCCGCCGTTAAATTAAGTCATTCGCTTCTCGTTCCACTTACTGTAGCCCTTTAGAGTTAGCGATAAAGACATTGAGGGGGTAACGGGTAACCAGGGTTCCGGAATAGAGGCGCCATCGCGACAGACACGCACATCCGATTTAGTCCGACTAGGAATTCGGGAAAGCTTCGGTACACAGCTACACATGCCAGTGGCTTTTTATAATTGAGTCGCTAAGGATATGAAGATGTAATATAAAGTCAGTGGCGGTTCCGGGATGTTAATGACTGGGGATGCATCCCTTCTCAACTGGGCTTCCGAATGACCTTTTTGGCTGGTCAACCTATTTTCCGGTGAGTTTTAAAAAATAGTGAAAAATACTGCGAATGATCTGTTTTGCTTGTAGCCGTTGTAGGTTTTTTTGGCAAGGTTTATTAATATTTAGTGGGCAAAACACTAAAAATGACCTATTTCTCTGTTTTCTTTTGTTCTTCTTCACTTTGCATCCCCCCACCAACTTCCTACACATTTTTCATCCCCCACCAAGAATTCCTGGAACCGCCACTGCGTAATGTAGCATTATGCTTACATTTCGATTGTTGTTTACTTTTTGCCATTTTGGTAAATACCTCGTTTATAGACAGTGCAGTAGATCCTCATGCAGCAGCTGCTGCATGGGGCGCCGTTTTAATTGCCTACATGTATACATGTTAATATACATGTATTCTTGTGTATGCGACGATACATCCTTTCCATTTAATCTGCAATGGATTTGCGTCATCGCTTCATCCCGTTTTTAATATGTTTGAGTTAATTAACCGTCTATGGCGCTAATTAAGAATCTCTTGGATTCCAAGTCAGTTCGAATAGAGGAAGCGTCCAATTAGACAGCGTCCGTCCAGACGCTCAATAAAGTCTTCTGTTTGTGGCGGGTTTTTTTAAAATCAGTAATTGCAAATTAAATTTTTAACCATGAAAATTCTGATAAACAAGTCTTATTAAGTAGTTTCAGAAATTGTGCGCGTTGCGATGGTGGACCACAGACCACGGTCGACTAAAAGCATAAAAACAGCGTCGAGCGCTCGGGAAAAGCGGAATTCCGATCCGCTTTTTGTAGCGTTTTAGCGAAATTTGATTCGTTCCCGGAGGATTGTCTAAAAGCAACCAAATGGAAGAAGTCCATTTTTTGAAATGTGTTCGTTAAGAGGGAGATTTTATTCGGCGATTTCTATGAGTATGCCTTCAGAAATTCCCGAAGGTTTCTAAAGACGAGTTCGTTAGATAAGGATTAGGCCTATAGCAGTGAAATCACAGCTTAAGAACGAGTCCAGGTCCATTTGATAAATAAGTAAGCAGGCTAAGAATTCACCAAAACAAGAGAGAGAGCGAGAGAGAGAGAGAGAGAGAGAGAGAGACTGAGGGAGTTCAATGTCTTACCTCTTTGCACCAATGTACCTTTAAATTTTACCTCTTCTGTGGGGTTTTGTTTCTGGGTGGTTGTGGTTGTTACCATTCCGTCGTCTTTGATTTGATCTAGGGTCTACGTTGCCTTTTCCGGTATTCAAATTTATAAACATCGGTAAATTTTCTCTAGATCGGAAAATTTATTTTCTAACAAAATTTTCGATTCTTCTGTATTTTTGCGGAAAAATTATAATGGCTAGTGTAGGTTAACTGGTTAAATGGGTAGTGTAGGGTAGGTGTAGGTCCATGATTAGCCATGGACGTCAGGAGGGAGTGTAAGGGGATGCAGTTGAACCCCTGGAAATTATGAATTTCTAGAAAAGTAATAAATTGCTATTTAGTCTCAATAATACAATACCTAGAATAGACGATTAGCGTTATATTTCATGAGCAAGCTGAACATGATTGAGATGATCACGTGACTCAGTGAGAGAATCGCGTTATTTTAGTCTGTGCGTCTTTCTTACACTTTAAATTAAAAACCATTTGATTTTGCTTTCAGGAAAATAAAACGTTGCGACCCGTGGAAAAATTTCTGCTGACTTCCATGCAAATAAGATAAAGGGAGGTCCAGTACTCGAGTCCGAGCGTTGGGTTCCGGCGCTTATCTCCGGCCTGGGCAATCAGTGACGTAGGTGGTATAATCCATTAATCTGGGGTAGGTCGCCATTACTTTCCCCAAACCAACGTTTTTACCTCGCAGCTTAACGCTGCTCCTCAGTTTATCACCGCCCTTTAGCGAGTAAGGCTGAGTCGACCTTAGAGCTCCTGCGGGAATTGAATCCGCGACCTTCTGCTCCACCGTCCAGCGTTATTACCACTCTTCTAATTCCCATGCAAATAGTATATGCCTTAGTTAGCGCCCTTAATAAGGAAAGCCCTCTATAGATTGCAGTATACTTTGACTTTAAAAGTGTTATTCTTAATAATAACGATCTATACGATGCATTTTATGAAAAAAGATAATAGATTCCTCATGGTTTAGTGATCATGTCAGCTTCGTGCGAAAAATATAATTTAGCTCAGTCAGTTTGCATCAAATGCATTTCCTTGAAGCAATGTCTTCAATCTATCAATGACTTGGCAATGATTGACATCAATGGTCGGGGCCACCTGTTGCAGCTTTCAACGCTCACAGAATACGTAATTTCCCGGGGACGAGACAAATGAACTACAGTAGGTCTATAGGCCTACGGCGCGATGAACTAATTCGCTAAAATCGAACGAAAGGATGCGAATTCAATTGGACGCAGAGAAATCGGCTTCACTCATGCACAGTACAACGGCCAGCGCCGGTCCAACGAGTTTGTTTTAGAGTTGGCGGGAAGTTGGCAGAGTGGTAAGTAACAGCGTTGGACGACAGAGCAGAAGGTCGCGGGTTCGAGGTCGACTCAGCCCTATTCGCTAGAGGGCGGTGGTAAGATGAGGAGAAGTGCTAAAATGCTGCGATTAGTCAGACGAGTATGGGGGTTACTGGGAGGGCCAGTCATTCGATGGGGTACGGGCCCCCTGATTTCTCCGTGGGGTTCGAACGGCCCCAGACAAAATTTTCCACCATCGCAAAAAACCAATTCTTTACGAGGTGCACAGCCGCAGCTAGAGTATTCGGCGCCCGAGGCAAGGTATCAAATTTTCGCCCTTGACAGTCTAAAAACCAGTGATAACCTGCTTTTGCTTGTCATACTGGAGGTACTTTCGACGATAGGCGTTTAACTTGTTAAAACTCTCGTCGTGGCGGTCGTGAATAAAATCAACCATGGTTTCTGGCGCCCCCCCCCCCACGGCGCCCGGGGCTCCTTGCCTTCCCCCTCAGCTGCAGTTCTGACGAGGTGATAACATATGCTAGTTATATCATTGATAAATCGGTAAAGAGTTAAATGCTTGAAATGCACGACTATCGAATTGCTGCGTTAGTCCTCTTCGACATACAGTGTACTGGAGTGGGACACGTCACTTGTTAGAATGAGGAATGCATCTTATCTTCCCAGACACTCGATAGATGGCGACAGTGAAACGGTAACCGAATCCATCTCATATGGGCGTCGCTGAAGAATTTTGAAATGTTGTAATCCACTTACTGGAGAGAGAGAGAGAGAGAGAGAGAGAGAGAGAGAGAGAGAGAGAGAGAGAGAGAGACAGACAGACAGACAGACTAACAGACAGAGACAGAGAGACAGAGATACAGAGACAGAGACATACAGAGAGAGAAGTTTCTCCTCGTCAGATGATCAAGTAAAATTCAATCAGCGCGTATTAAATGCAGAGCAAGAATTTCTATGGAAACAATCTAAGGGACGTGGACCGAAACATAATGAAGCAAAACCAACGAGAAATTTAACCAAAAGAAACGAATTGACTCTGGCATAGGGTTGCCGTCGGGGTGTGTATAAAAAACGGTATAACCATTAATTAATAATAATAACTCAATATCAATATTTCAGCGGTTGATTTGCACCCGTTGGTCACGAAGCAGCGTGGCATATGCATGCCCTCTAGGAGCACATTTAATTACATGCAATTAAGCTGTAAATTATGGGAGGATCAAAAATAAAAAGGCACTCGCCTAAAAATCCACGAAGAGAAGGAAGACAAAGCAACCTCAAGCTCGCGGGGTTTTTTCCCAGGCAAACGTATACTCTTGGCATTCATCTATGCTTATCGTCTTTGAAAAGAAAGGCAATAATATCGTCTGCCCTGTGTGTGTGTGTGTGTGTGTGTGTGTGTGTGTGTGTGTGTGTTAGATGTGCTTAAATTTTCTTCAGCAGCCAGAAATTGCAATTTTCCAAACGGTTCGTCGCCTAGAAAAACCACTATTTCTATGTCAAGAGGTTTCTTTCCTTCGTTTCCATTTCGACTAACACCCCCTCACCTTGTCACCTTGGCTGCCAGACGCCAACCATTTAAGATCCTGACCGGCGAGCTCTGAATAGGCGCGACGGTGACTTTTGACCTCTAACCCTTGACCTAGCATCTGCCATCAGCTCACTGTTTCAGAATTTCGTTCATTAGCATGATGGTCGAAAGTGCTTCGACGATGAACCATTGGCTTAAAATTGGATGAAAAAGTGGGACCCAGCACCTATATATTCCCATTTCTCTATGGTAATTTTTTTTAGGAAAATGGGGGCGCAAGCCTGAGGCCTAACAGCGCAGTTGTTCTAAAACTTTTTTTAGTCGGCGCAACCCTTCAGATACTTTTCGAAAATCCGTGCACCCCTAATTTTCAAAGTAAATTCAACCATTTCGTCACCGCGTACTATATAGAGTAAATCGTAAATAGCTTGCAGTGATAGTGAGAGGCGTTCCATTTCGAACGCTAGCTGTGGATCAAAATTGAAACGGGTTCAGGGATGTTTTTACACCCCCCCTAACACGTCCTCACACACCCCAATTTGAGACCGACACCCCTCCCCTTCCCAAATTTTCCCCAATCCGAGCCCGAGATGCACCCTAACACTCTCCAACACCCCCCCAATTTGAGACCGACACCCCCAAATTGATAATCCTAGAAATAACCCTGGACGGGTTATATTGATTATTCTAGCAGGCCTACAGTTTGATGCAATGAAGACGAGGATAAGCGAAAATGTAGAATCAGAGAATCTGTTCAATGCCCTGAACTTCTTGCGTCTTCATATACACTGACTGTTCAATACGCCTTGCATTGGCTTCTGTCAGACAACGTAATAGGCCTAAAGTCTTGAAACCTAATCAGACTGCGTTAGAATTTAAAGCGCCTATAGCCTATATCTAGCATGCAGCGAAATATCGAATTACGCGTTAGCTTCTTAAGATCCAAGATCCAACTTGATCGGACAGCGGACGAACGCATTTGGACGAAATCCGTCCGCTCCATGCATTTTTCATCGATCCATTACGAACGAATCTCCCGTTGAAAGTGCATGAAGTGCTGCGCTCCGGATCGGAAGCCACTGGGGTCGTGTTGGGAATAACTTAACGCTAAAACAAGAGCGTTGATATAATCTACTAGCAATGATTGTAGTCGGGTCAAACAGAATCAGAGAGAAGTAGAGATACATAGAGAGCCTATACATACAGAAACAGACAAAGCGATAGACACGCAGTATAGTATAGTAGAGATAAATACGGGGACAGACAAAGAGATAGATAGACAGACAGAAGTATGGATACACGCAGAGACAAAGAGATAGGCAGAAGGCAGCAGCTAGCGTTGAAAGGCGGTCCTGGTAGAAATGACCTGTCTTTCGTTTTCTTTCTCCCGTAATTGCATTTCGCTTCGTATTAGGACTCACTTCGGTCATCGACACGCATGCAGGTTGTGGCAGTGGACCAGAAATTTCCAGAGCGACGGAGCGACTAACGGCGCTGCGCGGCGGAGAGGTGCGGGAGAGGAGAAACGGAGTAGGGGATGAGGAGAAGAAGAAGAAGAAGGAGAAGAAGAAGAAGAAGAAGAAGAAGAAGAAGAAGAAGAAGAAGAAGAAGAAGAAGAAGAAGAAGAAGGAGAAGAAGAAGAAGAAGGAGAAGAAAGCTGTATCTGCGTACACTTCCAGCGTGCAGCCGACCAGACACCCGGTGACCGTAGACGTGGCTTTTGTGTCCAGAGCCAAGACCACACGACGATCCGGTCCTGTAAACAGAGTGCGTTGGCCTGGCCATCTGGCGACAGGGTCACCGCTTCTGCTGCGTTTACCTTAGCACAGGAGTCTCCAAAGTACGGCCCGCGGGCCGGATACGGCCCGCCAAGGCTTTTAATCCGGTCCGCGGCAAGAAATTAGTTACATGCGTAAATCTATTACATGAATCTGTTTTTCGCCGTCTGTGGCATAGAGATATAGGCTTTGATTTTTAAAATCATTTCAATTGCAACTGATATTCTGCAGTCTGCATCATAACTCAGCAATAAATAGACTGCTATTAATTGTCAGTCATTCATTCGCTGTTATAGTGTTGGCCTACTTTTATAAATTTAATTTCTTGTGCTTGTGGCCCGCAGATCCGTCAGAAAGTCAGCAATGCGGCCCGCGGCTGAAAAAATCTTAGCAGAAATGAGAAAAGACACTTTTATTCCGGGATTTAGCGGTCTCGAAGAACGGTGACGACCCCCAAACGAAAAGCCTTAATATGAGCCACTTACCGGCAGAAAGCAGGGAAATAATCTAATTACAATGTAGCAGGTGCGTTTGTCGTCTTGGCTCGCTTATAATACGCTGCATTAGTTCCTCCGTGCGTGGTATGAGAGCGCAATATAAATAAGATGCATACACATTCGCTCTCGAGTACTTACTTAGACTGTTTTTCGAGATGTTCTGGTCAATAATTAATTAATACATCTACCGTTTATCCTGCATATCTTGATTCGCCAAAGTTAGTTATATGATCATTGACTATTAGCACTGGAACGGATTGCACGTCATGCGAAGTTCAAGACGCGAAACCAGTGGAATGAAATTGAACTTTGCTAATATTTTGTCACCCGTATTCCAGGCAGAGACCTGGATTGACCTTCAAAATATTTGACTATCTGTATTAAATATCACTTTGTGTCTTCTCATTACTCGCAAAGGAAAAAGTACAACTCATACAGACACTATACTGAACCTCTCTAAACATTGTTGCTATTAGATTTTATTATCATTAAAAGTGAAGGGCCTAGCTCATATACCTTCCCCTTTCCCTTTAGTGGCCTCTCAAAAATTGGGAAGCTCGAGCCTAGAGGCCCAGTAGAAGTTTACACCTATGGATACCTCTAAGAATTAGAAAGTGTGCTTTTAAATTGAAAAATTATTCTCTTTAATTAATTAATTAATTAATTAATTAATTAATTAATTATAATCGGTCGTATTGCAAATATCAGTGTCACATCTTACTGCTTCTTTTGGTCTACAAGGGAATCAATGAATTATGCAATATTCAGTAACTTTTTCGTTCTGCTTACTTGCCTGTATTTCTGCAATAGTAGTAGTAGTAGTAGTAGTAGTAGGTAGTAGTAGTAGTAGTAGTAGTAGTAGTAGTAGTAGTAGTAGTAATAATAATAACCACATTATTATTGTTATTATTATTATCATCAGTGTTGGAGTTGCCGGGGGGTTAGGGGATTGAACCCCCAGCTAATTTTGCAACCTCCCAAAAATCGCATATCGGGTACATTCTGTTTCTGTCATTCGTTGAATTTCAGTCTCAATCCCCCCAGCTCAAATTTCACAACTCCAACACTAATTATTATTATTATTATTATTATTATTATTATTATTATTATTATTATTATTATTATTATTATTATTATTATTATTATTACTGGATTTCAAATTGCTTAGTGTGTCTCCTGTGCTGTAAACCACTTCTACTGATAAGTAACGTTTCTTTTCCAGAAGATTCGTAGCTGACAGAGTAGATTCGTTTATTCCATTCTGCTTCCATTAGTGCACTCATTCTTCTTTCAGTCCATCGCCGTCATGTCACTCTATACAGCGCCATGTGCCGAGTCGGTAATTGCGTTACCTGGTCAATGGTCGAAAACGAGACAGGGACGCAACGGTTACTCCTTCTTTTCCCTCTTCCCTACTGCCCGTTCCGCCAACCCCTTTCCACTTCTCACCCCCCCCCCGGCCGGGTTTCCTGTCATCTTAGATGTTCGTCCGTCACAGAACGGGACGATAATTCGATTTCGTCCGGCGTTATTCAGTCGGACGGTGGCGCGTAAGACGGAGTCACGATGACGCTAACAAGTCATGATGACACGCTAATTAGACTGGAGAGACAGAGAGACCGAGACAGAGAGAGACAGACTGACAGGCAGAGAGAGAGAGAGACAGGCAGAGGTAGAGGCAGAGAGTGCCAGAGAGAGAGGCAGAAAGACAGAGAGACGGACAGAGACACAGACACAGAGACGGAGACGGAGAGAATGAGAGAGAGAGAGACAGAGAGAGAGACGAGAGAGAGACGAGAGAGACTTACGAAGGGATACGGAGAGTCACAAACGGACAAGCCACGTCGTCATCCTGCTTTATAATGGCTTCGAGATTTTCTGGCGAACTGACCAGTAGCCACAGATTCACGAAAGCATGAGTCACGAGTGAAATTGTGGACACGTCGAATAGATTATAGATTATATAAATAGATTATAAATATATATATATAATAGAAAATTTAATATAAAATTATTATTATTAAAATAATAATTATAAATATAATATAATTATTATAAATAGATTATATATAGATTATAAAAAATATTATAGATCAGAGGCGTTCGATTTTTCCGAAACAAGAGCTTTCGTTCGGTCTTACCCCATCGAAAAGAGTTTCGATTTTCAGTTTTTAGGGAAAGTCGGAAGGCCAAAAACTGAAAACTTTCAGCCCCTCTTTCGGGCTGTGGTCGACCGGTGTTGGATGCCACAAGCATCCAAACATTGATAATGAATCTTTTGAACAATTAAGAAACTGTTCTACGCCAAGTCCAGAAATAATTATTAACTCTGTGCTTTCAAGTTTGCTTCAAATGGAGCCTGGTTTAGACGTAATTTCAGTCTAATGTCGATTCCGAATCTGCGAATTTAGCATGAAGATCAAGGCGCATACGGAAGGCATATGACGGCATACGGAAGGCATATGACGGCATACGTAATTCATATGACGGCATACGTAATGCATATGACGGCATACGTAATGCATATGACGGCATACGTAATGCATATGACGGCATACGTAATTCATATGACGACATACGTAATGCATATGACGGCATACGTAATGCATATGACGGCATACGTAATGCATATGACGGCATACGTAATGCATATGACGGCATACGTAATGCATATGACGGCATACGTAATGCATATGGCGGTATGCGGAGACGGCATACGTAAGTCATAGGGCGGCATACAAAAGGCCAGGACCAGGCACGTCGGAACGAATTTTGAGCAGGGTGTGCAGATTTTCGCAAGATAAAAGTTGTGACAAGAGAAAAAATTCGTCTCGGAAAAAACTCTGACAAGCAAAAAAGGTCGTCACTCTTTCTTCTATTTAAAATTCCTCGCTAGCAAATTTTAAAAACTCAGCCTCCTTATCTTCCAGGAGTGCGCTGCACCCCCTGATTTTTTCCAGGGGTGAAGCTGCACCCCACGCACCCCTCCCACACTTCCTACGAGCCTGCATAGGACTTAACTTAGTTGTAGGAATGTAAGTTTAGCTTTATTTAGACGTCTCTCCCTAATAACGCATGGCTTTTTTGCACCGGAACAAGGCGGAACGGCGTTCCGGAAAATCTGAAGACTGGTTTAATTTTTAATTGCGACAATAAGTTTAAACATAGAACGTTTGAACTATATCTGGGTTCCGTCTCTCTTTCAATTTTTTTATCATACATTTTATTTTTATCGATGGTCCAAATCACTTAGAAAAATATTGTATATGGCCGCTACGTCGTCTTGTTAACAACTTACTGCCGACTATTGCGTTCCGTAAAATATTTTTTACCGAAAAAGCCCTGGTAATATACGTAAAAACTAAGTCATCACCATACGAAGGACAATGATGAAGTTAGAATGAGCGAATTTTTCTAAGCAATATGATACAGTAACTGGCAAATCAGATATCTCGAGCGCTTCTTAATGAAAGGAGTCACTGAGGAGCACAGTATAGGTCACTGACAGCGTTATTATTCGAAGAAGGATATCGTTAACATTAAGAAGGAATCTAATACATTAAAATTCTTCTCTGTATCATCGAGTATCACAGCAGTAGATGATACAGCGCAACAGTATCATTTACCTACAATCCTACACAGTGTTTAATCTAGACTCCTGGACTCTGGGGGGGGGGGGACTGACAAAGCTGGGGCGAACTGACAAAACCGGGGGAATTCTGCTAGGGGTCTGCTGTTAGTCCATGTAGTATGCCAAATTTCCGGGGGGGATTTGAAATTTCCAATGGGAAAAGGGCAATTCCCTCCCCCCCGGAAACGGCCTAGATTAAACACTGATCCTACATGAACGAAAGATGAAGATGATTATGAGCTACAATGTTGCCACTGTCCTAATTAAAAGGACCTGTTTTGTGATGATAAAAAAATTAATGATCGTTTGCAATAAGAATGAAATTGGAAGTGAAATGATAATTGAAATATTCATCTTTAAATAATAATAATAATAATAATAATAATAATAATAATAATAATAATAATAATAATAATGTGATTTTAAGTGGTTTAGAAGGCCAAATAAGCCTGTGTGAAAATATAGGCCTATTTAATGTATTTGCAGCGAACATTAATTCTGACTAAAACAGAGAAGTGTCGAAGCAAAACTATATACACTATTACACTAAGATGATTGCAGTTCGTCTCCTGTATTGTTCTACTCGAGGACGTTAATTATATTGCGATCGCCCATTGACAACTGAATGTCTGGAGTGAGTTCGAAGAGCCGCCCGAGTGCATGAAGTGGATTGCAGCTATACTCGATGGAAGAAACCGTTCACATGAAGCATCCTCTTCAGTCTGGGAAACCCAAACAATTCACCTGCCGCCGCAGCAACCGAAAAAAACCCTCCGTCGTCCGTACTCCGTCCGGGTGGCAAGTTGTTGACCGGGCGGCGCGGGGGGCGGGGGACGGGGCGGGGGTATAGACCAACGGCCGCCAATTTATAACTTTATTGCGATCGTCTCGAAATCGGCGACACTTCGGTCGCGAAGCCGCAGCCGCAGCAGCAGCAGCATCACCGACGGACACCCACCGCCGTCCGAGGGAGAAGATTGCTCTTTACGAGGGGTCGGTCGTCGGTCGGTCGGTCGGTCGGACGGCGGGTGCCCCTCTGCGGCGACCGGCTGCGACCGCCGCCCGTCCCCCTGGCCGTGCGGGTTTTCCGTTGGGGATACGGACCGTCGTCGACCGGTGTCATCTTATCGAGTAACGACCGCAACGATTAATTTCCCTCTCACGCCGAGACAGTGTTTGTTTTTCCGTCGCATGCGAAATGACACCGGTCACCGGTGGTGGCGGCGAAAACGGAAGTGACAGATACAACGTTATACTGAACAATGGATGTCTAAGAACACACATAATATCTCAATGAAACGAAGCTACTCTGACACTCTTAGGCTGCTGTCTGTTTGCCGTTATCCGGAACATTGATAGTTGTCGGATATAGGGTATTTTCAATATTGTTAGGTGCTCCTTTACATTGGCAGCCGTGGTCCTATGTTCAAAGTCTTCGGAGAGAGCAGGGAACGTGCCTAGGGTATTTGGCGCCCATGATAAGGGTAAGATAATTAAATTAGTAAGTAAGATAATTAATTTAGTAAGTAAGATAATTAATTTAGTAAGTAAGATAATTAAATTAGTAAGTAAGATAATTAAATTAGTAAGTAAGATACCTAAATTAGTAAGTAAGATAATTAAATGAGTAGGTTGACAGATCTTCAATAATCATGACATTTTATTGGCACAAGATTGAAACTAAAACTGCACTTTGTTTGCTTTCACTGGTGCGAACTGGTCGACGATTAGCTCAAAGTCAATTTTATCAGTTTTTTTACGCCGAGTCGAGCAGGACAGCAGAGTCCTAGACGCCCACTTCAAGTGACATCCATGGCATCTGCCCAATCTACCACATCCTAGATACGCCACTGTAGGAAGGAAGGAAGGAAGGCCTTCAAAAGGTTCGACATAATGACTCAACTTCGATGATAAGGGACCATCCATAACGTCCATCCGTCAGGGACCATCCGTCACGCACTTAGGGGGGGGAGGGGGTTCAAACATTTGTGACTATGTGTGACGACGGGAGAGGGTTTCCAGAAATGTGACGTCACATAATACTAAATATTGCTATTAATACAGCATTGCTATGTTACCGCAAAGTTGAACGTATTTTACACTTATAATTCATTTTTTAAAAAGAATTTGAAAAAGTTTCTTAATTTCGCTTCACCTATAATACCGGAAATTATAATGAGCATTTTCGAACGAATTCATTGCAATACCTGCTTCATCCAAGAAATAAGTAAATTGAAACATTAATTTTGACATAAGAAATGTGGGTAGGGGTTAACGCGTTGTGACGTCATTTTCTAGGGGGCTGACTTTTGTGACAACTTGTGACGAGGGTCGGGTGGTCAAAAAACTGCCAAAATCGCGTGACGTCATTTATGGACGGCCCCTAATTATAATGATGATGATGATGGTGGTGGTGGAGGTGGTGATATTGATGATGATCGTTGAAATAACTGTCTCAAACACGTCATTCGAATAACTCTATTCTTAATATTTGTTACAAAATCTGTATAATGGTAAATTCTTCGAAAATAAAATGTTTAAATCGTTGAAGCACACAATGTAACAATGTTCTAAAACAGTGACTAGATTACACCAAAAAAACACAAAGACATTTGCGTACATAAAGGACTTGCTGCTGTGAATATCAAAAACGCTGTACACAGCAATGCACCTACTGTACATTCTCTGCTTTTACAAAATATCAAAACTCCTCGGCGTTTAAAAGGCGGAATAACTTATACAGAGAATTTAAACAGGCGTCAAGAGTGTCGATAGAAAAATATTTCTTTGCTGATGATGCAAATGCACGATTAATTATTAATAAAGCTGATATTCAGTAAAAGGCCAACTGGTCAATGAAGCTATATCGCTACTATGCTCTCAAAGGCACGACAATCATGATATTCGTGCAGCCGTTATATTCCGCAAAGGCACTCGGGATATTCTAATTCTATACAGCAGCGGTTCTCAACCTTTATAGTGCCGCGACCCTGTTAATTCAATTCCCCATGATGTGGCGACCCCCCTACGGTTAAATTATTTTCGTTCACAACGTAAACTGCCAAAAATAATAATGCTATGACAATCAAAATGTTCGAAATCGTTATTATTTTTAATTGTCTTCATGTCTATCCTCGAATGACAGTTATAGTAAAACAACTAGTACGTCGTAACTACCACTGCGGAAATTTGTACAATAACAAGAAAAGAGACAATCCCATATTTCTGATGGTCTCAGGCGACCCCTGACAAATCGTCATTCGACCCCTATGGGGGTCGCGACCCACAGGTTGAGAACCGCTGCTATACACCCTATAAACTTAGCATACGGACCAGTAAATCAGAAGCCAGTAATAAACACAGGACACTATAATGTCTTAAATAAATAAATGTGAAACGTGTAAAAATCGCCAAAAATCGACCAAAATTGGCCAAAAATTGGCCAAAATATTATCTCGCTGCCCCAAGAAAATGTGAAATGACGCTACTGAATTGATCGAAACAGGAATCGCTTGAAGGCGTATAACATTACTCAGAAACGCGAAACGAATAAGAAGCAAAATAGTTAATGAAACCAAATTACATCAGTTAGTGTAAATGTCTGAATAGACTTGTAATCGGTCGTTAACTGTTTTCAGCAGTAGACTCTCATAGACCCATATGGATCAAAGACCAATGCGTTGACATTTGGACATGCTAAACGAGTGGCGCACAAACTCCGGCCCGCGGGCCAAATCCGTCCCGCGAAGAGTCGTCATGTGGCCCGCATAATCCAATAGGAAATTAGAAAAATAAATACTATATATCGGATAATATCGATTAATTACGCCTGAATATTAGACCTGCACCGATAATTAGAATCAGCGTCAATTCAGCAATAAAGTTTTTACCAAATTATCGAGAATACCAAAACACACACAAAAACCATAGCTACAAAACGCACCTCTTTTGCACCGGCAATAGACTTTTAATTAATAAAAATTACTAATTTTAATTTTGTCGCTTGTTTGGCCCCTGGCGCCTTTGCAAAGGTTATTTGTGGCCATTTGGCCATAAAGTTTGGGCACCACTGTTCTAAATTGAATCCGCAATTCTGATGGCAAGTTATTGCTTTACAATCTGTCGTACTCTCGTGCTATAGAAAATGCTGCATTGTATGGGGTTCGGAGGGGGATAACTCGACCAATGGGACACTTCCATTTCTGGCTTCGGTAGAATTTCCTTGAGTTTCATCGACCAGAATTAACGTTTTCAAGTCCTCGCATTTTCCGGCATTTTTACCGTAAGCATTTTTGGCAAACAAAAAAGACGTACAGTAGAACTTCGTTATGACGTACTTAGCGGGTCCGCAATTTATTTAGTACTTGATACCCGACGGAACGTTGTATCCAACGCTATCCATACGATAGCGCATCAAGAAGACGGGACCGTACACTGCGGTACTTCATAACCGAGTATTCGTATTAACCGAGTCCGTTATAACGAAGTTCTACTGTAACTTTTAAAAATGTTGAAAGATGTTTTGTCAAAAAAATTGAGCCAGATTGTGTACGATGCCGTAACGGATGGAATTCGACGATATGCATTCTCTTCCGGTTGCAACGGCGATGACGTCACTTCCTGCTTCCTGTTCGAAGCTCTCGAAGTCCGCCAGTAGGCCGTCGACGCCTGAGTCGTTGAGGGAGCAGGTGTCAAACAGCGGACACGCTTCGTTGGTTTCTGCGGCCGAGTGGAACGCCTCTGCGACGGCGACGGCGACGGCGCAACCGACCGAGGGTTTCCGGAGAGGAGCGGAGGAATAGCGCTGGAACGATCCGGTGCAGCCATGCGGAACCGAGACCCCGGCGGCAGCGGCACAGCTGCGGTGCCGAGGGGCGACGCTTTCCTGAGGAAGGAACCCCGGCCGACCGGGACTGTCGGCGTGTACGGGGCTGGAGCTGGCCGCCGGCGGCGGAGCCAGGTAAGGAGGAGCGCGGTAGGGCGACGCCGCGACAGTAACAACAGATGTTGCTGCTGGACGGAATTGAGGCGGAGGAAGAGATGGAGGAGGAAGATGAGGAGGAGGAGGAGGAGAGAGGGAAAAGCGTTGCATCTGCTGCATTGGCTGACGCGAGAACCGATGCGTATCGACGATCGAATACTCTCCTCCTCCGAATCCATCGTCGTCGTCGTCGTCGTCGTCGGCGTAGTTTGACCCCATGGCCATCGGGTACTCCTCCCCTGCGACGCCGGACGGGGACGGGTACTGGTACGGGGGGACGACGACGGCGGCGCCCATCATCAGCTGGGCGGCGTCGGTCACGAGAGCGCGCGGGTTCAGCTGGAGAGACCCGGCGATCAGGTTGGTCGTGTTCTGCGACAGGCCACCGGTCAGCGCCCGCGCGAACGCCACGGCGTCCGGTCGAACGCCGCCCCGGAGGACGTCGGCGAGGGCGCCGATGTAGTTCCTGGCCAGGCGAAGGGTCTCGATCTTCGACAGCTTCTGCGCCTTCGAGTAGCACGGGACGTGTCGACGCAGGACGTCCAGGGCGTCGTTCAGTCCGTGCATGCGGCTGCGCTCGCGGGCGTTCGCCTTCAGTCGCCGGACCTTCAGCTTGGCCACGCGCGCTTTCGTCATTCGCTTCCTCTTCGGTCCGCGTTTCTTCGGTCCTCTTTCCTCCCTCGTCTCCTCCTCCTCCTCCTCCTCCTCCTCCTCCTCATCCTCCTTGTGGGGTTGATCCTCTTCCTCGCCGTCGTTATTTGAGTTTCGTTTCTTCTTCTTTTTCTGAGTCGTTTTCGACGAAGCGATTTCGGATCCGGTGTAGAAGTACTCGTCCTTTTCGTCATTTCCTCTTTCCTCCTCCTCCTCCTCCTCCTCCAGTCCGAAGGAATCGTCCTCCGACTGGACATCTTCCAAGTCACGGAACGGTTCTTCGGATGATCCGATCTTCTCTGAGTTTTTCATCCTATCTGACTGAACTAACATTCTGCAAAAAAGACAAGACAAGACAGTGCAAGAAACTCAATATGTCGTAAGACGAAACTGTGGACTGGGCAGATCCGAGCGAAGCGCTGAGTAGACTTGCTGTCTTAGTCGTTTTTACTGAAGACGTTCGAAACGGGTCAAGCAATCAAACATCATTGACAGTATTGCATACAGTCTTGGATTTCCCCCCTCCAAAAAATTGCATCTAATTGTGCAAAGAGATGACAATTTCTCACAACCCCCCCTCCCCACAACGACGCCCCTCCCCCGAACTGCCATAAAGTCCCCCATGGCAGACGGGAGTGTGTGCAACGCTGAACTTTGGACACAAGAATCAGAAAAAAGATTTAAAATTGTGAAAATATTGCGCACTAAATTAATATGATGAAATATCGATTATGTCGTATACGTATAAATTCAGTAAAACTGCGATAACGCAGACTTCAGAAAGCGCGAATTGACATATTTCACATGCAAAACGAAAGCTCTTGCACACTAAATCCGTTAAAATACAATTGGCCTCTGCAGTTCAGATAATTATTTTCCGTTAGTCTACAGTGTCAACATTATCTGAATCCGTGAAAACGGGGTTTTTTGCACTTGGCTAAATGGAGCAGCATTTGGTTACACGTCTGGACATTATTTCATCTTCTAGATCTATATAATGATAAATTCTTCAAAAATATGGTTGTGTGTTTTTTTCTAACTTCTCGGTGTGTTTACGACACGTTAACGTTTAGTTAAAGAGCAATGCGCATAGGCTAGAAGCGTGTTTCAGTTACCGATCGCCAACTACGGAGCCGTTGACCGGGTCACCGAGTCAACAGTACAAACGACACAAATGGAGGAACAAGGGCGGCTCATATCTTCCCTTTCCCCACCTCCCCACACACAGTCCGGTACATCGAACAAAGATATTATCAATTATTTCAACGCCAGTAGTTCGAGTATTGTTTCGGCAAACAATTCTACGCTCAACGGCTCTGGAAAATGAGAAAAACAGCGTCATTCTTCGGCTGCAGCAGCAGCGACATTGCTTGGGTCCTGGACGCCAGATATTGGATCGTCGGTCCCTCGAGGGCCATCTTAGGCCGATCGGTTGACTTCTGGTCTTGGCGACGGTTTTGTTTGTGTTTCATTATTCGGACGAAGTTTATTGATTGTAAATAATATTGTCTTTCGGAAGGTTCATGACCCCCCACCCCACCCCACCCCCACCCACCGGCGATTCCCTGACCAAAGACCCTCCCACCGTCCGTCTCTCTCTCTCTTTGATCGCCGATGGTAAATATCGCGTATCCCGTCGTCGTCGTCGTCGTCGTCGCTCATCTGGATACAAGTGGGACTCGTGTTCGACACCACGCCATTTGTTGCGTCGATCCACTGTTTACACTGTCAGCCGACCTATACACGGGTCTGTACGTGGATACATTTGTTTAATGAGCATCGAGCATTGGATCCGTTTGGAAATGAATCACGCTGCCTAACTTCTCCTCCGATCCGTTGTCTCTCCTTTTGTCCGCCTCCTTCTCCATCTCTCTGCATCTGTCTGTCTGTCTGTCTCTGTCTATTCTTGTCTCTTTCTGTCTGTGTCTTCCTGTCTGTCTGTGTCGTCTGTCTATCCCTCTGTCTCTTTATGTCTGTTTGTATCTGTCTGTCTGTCTCTGTCTATTTTTGTCTCTGTCTGTCTGTGTCTTCCTGTCTGTCTGTGTCGTCTGTCTATCCCTCTGTCTCTTTATGTCTGTCTGTGTGTGTCTGTCTTTGTCTATATCTGTCTCTTACGCCCCACCAGACTTTGATGTGTTATAGTCTGAAGTCGCTGGTTGATTAATCGTGCTAAGTTGAGATCAAACAACACCAACGAAAAGTCATTGCCAAAATTTGGCAATGTTTCTGTCTAAGACTCTCATTCTCTGCTGCTGATGTAGAACCCTGACCAACGGGCGGTTCGTCTATGGCAGAACTGACTACTGTAGCTATCGAATGAACAGCGCATCTCCCCACCGGACTTCCGGACTTTTTTCGCTTGTGAAACCTATTTTTTCTAGTAAAACTACAGGGGAAAACGTGCGGAAGACCTTTCGTGCTTGTCAATCTATTTTTTCGGTAAAAGTGTAGTAAAAGAATGGGACATTTTTGACAGCCTTTTCCGGCAAAGTTTATTGATTTTTCTCTTCTCTTTTCATCCCACCCTCCAACTTCCTATGAATTCATTTCATCCCCCCCACCTAGAAATCCTGGAACCGCCACTGCATGTTCACATTCTCTCCTACAAACAAAACATTCTCTCCCACAAACAAATACGAATGAACCGTTCTGAGGTGTGCAGCCATACCTGTATAGCGACAGAGAACCTGTCTTTCGTAATATTGTGAAGAACCCGATCAGTTGCCTTCCTTCCGACGAATGAATGCCAGGCCTTTGGTAATCGGCCGCCTCTCCTTCGCCGCGGCGTCGACCGGATGATACGCTTCTACCCCGGAAGTGGTCCCCTTAATCCGCTTCCGGTGGCGACGTCGCTCTTCGCGATGACGAGTGTCGCATGCGCGGAGACCGTCGGTCGTTTTATTCGGCTGCGGAGGCAGAGAGCCTCTGCGCGGATGCGGAGATAGGGTGGGGAGGAAGGGAGGAAGGGAGGGAGGGAGGGGAAGATGGAGTACGCCAGATGCAGCATAATGAGATAGAGAGAGGTTTATTCTCATCTCTCTCTCTGTCTCTCTCTGTCTCTCTGTCTCTGTCTCTCTGTCTCTATGTCTCTGTCTCTGTCTCTCTGTCTCTCTGTCTCTATGTCTCTATGTCTCTGTCTCTGTCTCTGTCTCTGTCTCTGTCTCTCTCTCTCTCTCTCTCTCTCTCTCTCTCTCTCTCTCTCTCTCTCTCTCTCTACCGAGGCGAAGCCATCTGTCTGGCTGATCGGTGATTGGCCAGAGGTGGTCAGTTAGGACGGAACGAATGACTGGAAGGCTCGAGTGATGCAGGGTTGTGGTGGGCGTCACGTACGCGTCATCAAAGACCGGCCACGTCGGCGACGCGCTAATGCAGTTACGAAGAAACTCCTCCGCGGGGAAAGTAGTCCCTCGTTAGACCCTCCATTCGAAAATAAAATTTGCGAGTCTTCGGCAGGGACGTAGCCAGGAATTTGATTTGGAGAAAATAAATATTTTTGGGGATATAAATTTTAACTATAAATCAACTATAAACCACATAAACCGTATACATCACATATAAATCACATAAAGACACTTTAAGGTAGACTGATTTTGGGGGGAGTACATATACCGATATACCCCTCCCCCCGTCGCTACGCCCTGGTCTTCGGGTCGGTATATACCCCCAAAATCGGGCTACCTTAACGTTTTTACTGTGTTTTTAAAAGATTTTCATTGTTTTTTAAAAGAGTTATAACCCCCACCCCAATCACACTATGCCCCCAAATAAAAAATCCTAGCTACGCCCCTGAATTCGCCCATGGCCTTTCTAATAATATTGGCAAATACGCACGAGCCAATGATGCGTCATAATTATTATTACTGTGGACTTGCAATAAGATAGATATTTTAACGTTATAAGAACGTAAAACTATCAGTTGAAAGAACTGTTATTCAGGGCATATGCCGTCCGATAGGTTTTCGTGACGATTTTGTAAGATTTTTACTGGCAAAAATTAAGTCTTTAGCTTTGCAAATATATAAAACATGCGCTATAACATGTCATTCCATGTTCAGTGTTCAGAATAGGTTAAGTTTCAATGGCTGTGGGACATCAATGCGTCTCACTTAAATAGGAATTATTTACGCCAACACTTCTGATGTTTGGATATTTCACAGGAAAAGAACAAAACCCGACACCGGGTGGAATGTGGAGCGGGACGGTTTATACCCCTTGGGAGACAGCAAACGGTGCTAATGATGTAGCGCAGCGCCTCTGTGAGAGAAATTCCGGTTTAGCTGTCACCGAAAGTTGATAAATTCCACACCACGTGCAGTATCTTTGGACGTGAGCTGGATTCGAGGACCAGGGGTCCGGAGGGCAAGGTCGGCGGTCGAGGTTGACTGGTTTCGCCGGGCGTGGGTGGCCGTCGGTGAGGTCCGTCGGGACGGACTCTTTGTCCGACCGGGTGTTTGTTATGCGATGACAAAGGCAGCGATGAAGTTCAAAGCGAAACCGCCACCTATCCGGGCAACGAAGTGAATGCTTCTTAACGGTATCGCCACCAAACGAAACTGTTCGAAACACCTAAGTAAGTTATAGCAAGAGAGAGAGAGAGAGAGAGAGAGAGAGAGAGAGAGAGAGAGAGAGAGAGAGAGACCAAGAGAGAGACAGGCATATACAGAGACAGAGAGAGACATAGAGAAGCAGATACAGAGAAAGAAAGATACAGAGAGAAACAGAGACAGACAAGAGAAACAGGCAGAGAAAAGTAGAGAAACAGAGAGGCAAATAGACAGAGAGAGAGAGAGAGACAGACAGACAGACAGACAGACATACAGAGACAGAGACAGAGAGAAGGAAGGAGTGAAATAAAAACTGAACTGTCAAGAGGAGATACTAAAAGACAAAAGAGAAGGACAAGGAAAGAGTGAGGCATAGACAGAAAGACAGATAGAGTTAATAAAATAAAATACTAAACAGATATAGCCGGACAGACGGAAAGAGTGCATTAAAGAAGAAAAAGAAATACTAAATTAAGGTTTATACACGAATGGATAAGGCAATAGTGGTAGACAGGCTGGGAAGTCGAGGGTTAAAGAGAAGTGAATGATGAGGTCTAAGGGGAGGAATTTTTCTAATCGAATTGATTCGAGGCTGTGGGATATTGAGGCGTGAATAATCTCTGAACAGGTGGGCTCAAAGGGGTAAAGGAAAGTGGATGATGGGGACGGGCGACCTTCCTTTGTGCCTTGTTCGATTGGGCGCGTTAATAGTTCATGGCGTCACCTCCCCCCTCTTTTCTCGGACTCTGGCCAAATGTCGCCAAGTGTCCAATGCGCCCAATGTTTCATCCAGAACCCAGGCCTTCGGGGGTGGGTGGGGGGGGGATTGACTTGGCTGACTAGAGGGGTAGAGACACATGTAGTTCAATGCAAAAAATTTGGTCAGTGCTGGGATTTAGGGGGAGATTTTGTGGTTTTGTGAGAGGGAGGGAAATTCTTCCCCTATCAGGCCTGCACAAAACACTGAAGGCGTCTCATCAGAATGGACGTGTCTTTCCTTTTTCCATGACGTCTGATGTCAAATTTTCGATCTGACGAAATTGTGTGAATAGAACTTTCAGGCTTAATCAATCTGGATCTCTGTGTGTGCGTATATATAGGGGTGGGAAGTTAGCGGAGTGGTAATGACGCTGAACGATGAAGCATAAGGTCGCGGATTCGAAACCCGCAGGAGCCCTAAGATCGACTTAACCTTACTTGCTAGAGAGCGGCGGCAAACTGAGGAGCAGCGTTAGACTACGAGGTAGAACGTGGGTCTAGGGAAAGTAATGGCAACCTACCCCATATTAATGGATTATACCACCCACGTCAGTGAATGCCTAGACCGCAGTTAATTGATGGCCGAAACTCAACGCTCGAACCAATGTTTTGTACAGGCCTGTTAGGAGGGGAGATTTAGAAGAGGAAATTACCCCCCCCCCCCAAAAAAAACCCTCAAAATCCCCCCTCCCAAAAAAAAGAAATCCCAACCCTTACACAAATTTTGCATTGAACTCTGTCTTTTCCCCTCCAACCAAGTCGATTCCCCCGTCAGAAAGCCTCAATTCCCCCCCAAAGGCCTGGGGTCTGGATAAAACACTGGCATGAACACACACACACACACACACATATATATATATATATATATATATATACTGAGATGGAGCACTGAGAAGTCGGGTTAGAATGACGCAATCTATGACGTCACCATCTCCGTCTATTGAAGGAAAAGCGACAGGTTCCGTTCGTGTGGTGATAGTGTGTGAAATCTGAGAGTGATTAATGATTGACGAGTCGGTTGGCATTCCTTGTCTCCTGTGTTCGTGCATCGCTCTCGACGGTTGACCGAGTCGACTTCGACACTTCGCCCCGATGTGATGCAACTGACTTCGGTTGTAAGACGACTTGAGTTCGAAGAATTATTCGAAAGTATGAGCAATAGAGGATGGAAGATGACGAATGCTGTGTACATACGCGTCAAACGCCACAGCTCCATTCGATGGATGCAGTTCAAGTGTATCCGGAATACAGGATGTAGTACACTGCACAGTGTATTCCACATACTGCTCTTTCCTCTGTATCTGTCTGTCTGTCTGTCTGTCTGTCTGTCTGTCTGTCTGTCTCTCTCTCTCTCTCTCTCTCTCTCTCTCTGGGCCAGTCTCTTTGTCTCTGTCTTTGTCACTCTGTCTCTATCTATCTTTGTCTATCTGTTCCTGTCTGTCTCCTGCCCGTCCGTGTGTTTCTGTCTGTCTCTGCCTGTCTGTCTCTGTATGTCTGGCTGTCTCTGCCTCTGCCTCTCTCTGTTTCTGTCTGTCTGTCTGTCTCTGTCTCTGTCTCTCTCTGTCTCTCTGTCTCTCTGTCTGTCTGTCTGTCTCTCTGTCTCTGTATCTGTATCTGTCTCTGTCTCTGTCTCTGTCTCTCTCTCTCTCTCTCTCTCTCTCTCTCTCTCTCACTCTCTCTCTCTCTCTCTCTCTCTCTCTCTCTCTCTCTCTCTCTCAGTGCATCGTCGCGAAATCTCTTGTGACCCCAGTGGATACGAAGAGCATAGTTGCTCAAAGTGTAGACCTAGATGCTTCTTTTTATGATACTTACTCAATGCTCCGTGTAACTGAATGTGACATTCGCATGAGACATTTGACGATCAGCGAAGGGTGAATGAACGATGCGAAGAGGAATGGAAAAGAAAAAGCAGAGAAAAGAATAGAGAATAGCAGGCAGAAGGAAGCTGAGAAAAAGATACACAAGGAAGGGTAGAAGTAATTACTTTTTAAAATACATCGAAAGCAAAAAACCCACGAATTATAAATATAATTGATGAAAGAGCAAGAAAACATTGAAAAGCCAAAATTTAAAGGAAAACGCAAAATAGAACAACAAGACTTTATTAATGGAAAGTTTGGCGGCTAAGGGGTGACGATTGCGTAGCCCACAAATTTCTGCTTGATTCTCAAAAAAATTGGGCGTAGAACATTCTCGCTAGTTGGGGATGCCCCCTTTAAAATTTCGGATCCACTGCTGCGAGCCAGTACTACCCAGTAGACTGTTTAAGCGATTTTCAGTTTTTTTATGCAAACGACTTTTGCTGGAGAAGACAGCGTGGTTCCACTTGGGCAAACACGTGGTAACGTCCGATCACAGGTCAGTGAGCTGCTGCTGCAGCAACGAAAGCCGAAAGATGGATGCAGATGGAGAAGGCGTCGCTAAGATTGAGTGTCACGCATGACAGGGTCGTCGATAAATCCACGTCGTCATTAGGTGCGAAGGCGTTTTATCCGCGAAATTGATGGAGGCACTTCAGAAGTCACGGTTGACTGAATCTCAGGGGAAAATCGGTCATAATGTAACTCAAATTTTTATTCATTAGCAAGACGATAAAAAGCCGGTTGCCAAGAAGTGTACATGAACTGATGTCGTATGAGCTGTAGGGCCTACCTAACATAGCAAAACCCCTTAACACGATACGAAGGTGATGATGATGATGATGATGATAATAATAATAATAATAATAATAATAATAATAATAATAATAATAATAATAATAATAATAATAATAAGTTTTAGAGTGGTTACAGTGGTTCAGTAGGGTCTGCTCTGTGCGAGAACCACTGTTTCATATTCATTCATTCATTCATTCATTCATTCACTATATGGTTTGCTATGTAATCTCATTCTTTGCCCACGTGCCCTCTAGCAGGTCTAAACCCATTCAATATCCTATTTACCAATAGCTTTTATGCGCTGTGTTACCGCATGAAATCCACTGGAATCAGCCGTTAATTGTCTCTAAGTGATGGGAAGGAAAAGGCAAATCTCTTTATTTTTCGTTTCTCCTATTTCTGAACGCACGGGGGGGGGTCAGCCGCCGAAACTCCCAGAAGAAAGTACTTTTCGCGTTAAAGTCCTCAACGACGCAGACCCTAATTACCGTTCGTCGCGCCTTAGAGAAGTCCCTCCCTGTAAGATGGTAAGTGGTATTGTATCGCGTAGGCTTACACACCGTTCACCGGGGGAGTCCGGCTCTGTAATTACAACGGCCGACCCTCCTCCGTTTGACGTCCGACGTCGCCCGCAACGCGGTCAACCGCCCGGCGGTCCTTTGATCTGCTTTGAACAAAGCCGCGCCCGCTAAACGATCCCGTTTTCCCGGATCAAAGTCAAATTCAACTTCCTCTTAACAGGTGTTACTATTGTTCGCGGTTATTGCGGTATCGCCGCCTCGCCCTCCCCCCGTTCCTATCCATCGTGCCCCCACCCACCCACCCACCCACCCACCCGTCTATATCCCACCTTCGCGAGTAGACGGCACGAGCCGCAGATTATATGCTGGTTAGGATGCTGAGGCTGAGCAGGAGGAGTAGGACGAGGAGGAGGAGGAGGAGCTGTAGAGTAGCCATCTAGGGAACGTGGTTTACTGATTGCGGCCTTTGTTTGACGGTTTTTGGAGTTGTCGCGTGTTTGGCCTTTGAAACAGTACGACGGGTGGGGGGGGGGGGGCAAAATCCCAGGGCGTCTTTAGGCATTCAAATGAGCTGGAAGCTTAAAAAAATACCCTTCTATACGGTGAAATATTACACGCGGTTGAGAACGGCCAATCGCCTGGGGGCTTAAAACATGAAACATTTAATCATAGACTGATGCAGTCTGGCAGTCTTTACGGTTGCCTGACATTTCGTCGAATTCTCATTTCGCCGAATTTCAACCATAATCACCCGTAAGCAGTTTATGTACATGTACAATTGTACATGCTACACTTTGCATTCTGCATAGAGAGGGTGTTATTGTAACTTTTCAATGATACGAGAATTCGGCGAAAAATACTAATAATAACTTTGATGATGATGATAATGATGATGATGATGATTATGATGATAATAATAATAATAATAATAATAATAATAATAATAATAATAATAATAATAATAATAATAATAATAATAATAATAATAATAATAATAATAATAATAATAATAATAAAGTGGTTCAGTAGGGTCTGCCCTGTGTGAGAACCATTATGTTTCACTCACTCACTCATTCATTCATTCATTCATTCATCCATCCATTCATTCATAGGAAGACACCGCCTCTATAACGCCAACTGAACAGTTAATCGCACGCTTTGCATCAGTGGCGGCTCCAGGATTTGGCAAGTTCTCAGCAGGGCTTTTTAAAAATATATATTTATATATTTTCCGGAACACAATTGCAGTCAACTGTCAACACGAGGTATCGGCTGTATAAAGTTATACTATAATCAATACAGCAGTGTATCACGTGACTTTAATTAACATGCCGTCACGTGTGCAATGAGAAATTTTAAAAATTATACGAAAATATATATAGTTCTAATTTTCTAGTTATGAATTTAATGTTACAAAAACCCAGTCTTCAGATTTTCCGGATCGGCGTCCCGCCTCGTTCCGGCACAAAAAGCCCTGGACCTCAGAAAGTGGCCGGCGAGACCTCAGCATATTTGATGTGACTGACTGCTTTTATAGTTTTAGAATTTGATTTCTGATAGTTAAGAATAATATCAGGACACAACTTTTGTATGGAATCAAATTTTCAACATAAAAACTCAAATCAAAATCATCCGCACTATTCTATATAGCATCGTTTATTCATGGCGTCGTGACAAGTTTCGGTGCCAAAATAGAAGACATGACCTTCTACTCAGTGGCGGCTCTAGGATTTGGCAAGTGGGGGCCGCTGGGGGCAAATTCTAATCATGGGGGCCAACCATTTGTTGTTTAATGTATGTAGCATTAAGTATAGGGTTCCAACTGGGGGCCACTGGGGCCCAGGCTCTCAATAGGGGGGCACGGGCCCCCCCTGGCCCCCCCGGTGGAGCCGCCACTGCTTCTACTTGAAATGCTTGAGGATCACTCTGGGGTAACGTAAAGTACCAAAACATGTATAGCACTGGTTCCCATAAGGAACCTTTAGCAGCGCTAGGACCGCGTTCAATCCAGCCCCCGACTATATATCCGACTGTCAATATTGGCAATTTATTTCTTGACGGTTGCAGCTTCCAATTCGGCGAAAACAACAGAATAGCATCTGTCGGAGGGAAGAAATTCACTTAATAGGTCTTAATTATTGATGAACAGAGCGCACGTCAATCGCATGACGGAACTCTTCAAGCACTCTGACACTCCAACCAGGGTTTAATCTGTAGGTCGTTTTCTGGAGGAATTGCCCTTCCCCCCCGGAAATTTCTAAATCCCTCCGGAAATTTTGGCATACTACATCAACTAACAACAGCCCCTAGCATAATTTCCCCCCCGGCTTTGTCAGTTTCCCCCGGCTTTGTCAGTTTCCCTTCCGGAGTCCAGAAGTCTAGATTAAACACTGACTTCAACTGACGCCAGCGACTGAGATTGGACCCCCCCCTTTGTTCTTTCGCGACTGATCTTTGATTGGGATGAACAGCGCGTCTTAGACCAAACAATGAATGAATTTCACGTACACACGTAAAAATAGATTCAGAATTAGCACTGAACTTTAACTCGAGCGTGCTTTTATGAACTGATGCGGGGGAAGAGGTCAACGGGGGAAGAGGTCAATTGGAACACACAGAAGGAAAATCTTCCATCCTGTCCATCCATATCTAATGAGCAGTTGGAAACATCGGAAATAAATAAGACAAAGCGAATAGTAATGTTTTATTATAGTTGTTCTTCATTTATAAATAGCACACTGTCACTTACAGAAAAACAAAATAACCACTATCAACTATGACCGCCTCTCTCTCTCTCTCTCTCTCCATCCATCCGTTCATCCACCGTTACTTATCGCATTGTCTGTCCCATTCTGTCTATCTGTCTCCCTCCCTGTATCCTCTCTTCGCACCCTCCGTCTCCCTGTCCCTGTCCCAATCTGCCTACTATCACTCTGCATATCTGAGTAGTAGTATTTGTTTATGAGATATTGCAATTAACGTAATCTTCGGCTAATTACTTGCCACTTCTGTTGCCGCAGCAGGTTGCGTGACTTCGTGCAAGCAGCAGCAGCAGTAGCAGCAACAGCAGCAGCAGCAGCAGTGGCAGCAGCAGACGGAGGGGGACCGAAGCCTCTCCCTCCCCTCCCTCGGGGGCCACTGGTCTAATTATCTTCGCTTGTTTTTTAACGACAGATGGCGCGATATCGTCGTTACAGAGGAGGTGTGCGCCGCCGTCAGAATCGCCGCCGTCGTCGTCGTAGAGGTGAGCGCCGTTTGAGAACGGCCACCGGGGGAAGTGGGAGACATACTCTCGGCATCAAACGAGGCCGCCCGCCCGCCCGCCCGCCCGCCCGCCGGACCTCGGGTCGTGGTCGACCTGGTCACGTGACTCTGTATTGACACGCGCTTTAATTCGCTTCGCAGACGCGTTCGCGGTCATTGTTTCCAGTCGAACTATTAATTAATCTTGCCAGACTGTTCGAAATACAAAAAAAACGTTACATAATAACCTCGGTACTGTTAGACTTTCGTTGGTGCCCTCCAGAGCACAGCTGTGGAGTTAGGGGTCCATTCATATACATTACGTACGCATTGAGGTGGGAGGGGTTGGGTTTTGGAGATTTTTGCGTATGTACGATGTGTGAAACGAGGGGGGGGCTGAGTGGGGTGTAAATGTGCCATTTTTGGTTACTTACTATATGGATGAGCCCTAGATCCTTGAATTGCAGAAGTCAGCTTCGGCGGAAATCTGTATTCATCATAACCATTCGAAAAACGTGGCAAACGCAACAGTTATTCTGAGAGGGCAGCTATAGACTTTCAAAAAAAGAGCGAGTGGCGCAGTCTGGGTTCCGGAATAGAGGGGGGCACGTCGACACTTTCGTGTGAAAAGTCTCCGACGGGGAAAAAATACCTCAGAGTTTTTCCATGTTCACGTATTCTTACCGATCGTGCTACCTATATATATATATATATATATATATATATATATATATATATATATATATATATATATATATATATATATATATATATATATATATATCCCCAAGTTCTCAACGGCTTTGTGCAGATCCCACGACCCGTTCCAGACATGGAGTGGGTCCATTTTTTAAAACCCAGTCAATCATGATTCAAACCCAGCCCACAAAAGCAATAGGGTTAATTGACCCAACTTAACCCACCGTAATATACATTACAGTTTCTTGAATCATGGCTTATTTTTCTTACCCGACCCAACCCACCGTAAACATGGAAACTTTTGACCCAGTACAGCCTATGGGTGGGCCCAACCCATGTCCATATGTCCGACCTGTCCGTCTCAGCCAAAACAGAACAGGGGGAGAGGCAGCGTTTTATAAAGGCCTGTTAGGAGGGGAGATTTCTCCTCCCCCTTCAACCTCAAAATACCCCCCCCCAAAAAAAATTGCTGCACCAATTTTTTTGCATAGAACTGTGCCTCTCCCCCTCCAGCCAAGTCAATCCCTCCCCCATCCAAAGGCCTGGAATCCGGATAAAACACTGGGGAGGGGTCTCCCGTGGCTACGCCAAAGACAATGATAACGACAGAATTATTGAATCGCCGTGTTCTAGTAGGACATTCTACAGGCGCTGGCTCTCCCGTGAGACGCGATCGTCGCCGCCGGCAGGTCGGGGCGTAGTGACTGCGCGCCCGTCTCGTGAATACAGTCGAAGCTGCGGTGGCCAGTGTTTGCCGTCTTCGACTCTCGGTCGCCGTCGTGAGTCCCGTTCGGCTGCTGGAGGCTTCCGTTGCTCGTCCGTCTGCGACCGGCGTCGTCGGGTGTCGGCGGAAGACTGCCGCGTGGCAGGAACCTCGACGACGAAGACTTCGGGGAGCTGTTATTGGCGGAAGAAGCTGCGAGCGGAAACGAACAATTAATGTAATAATATAATAGTTTCTGTTCCGAAAATCTTATTCTTTATTTTAACCATTTCTTACATTTTCAAAAAGAGGCTAAAAACTTGGTTGTTTCGCACTAGTTATGAACCTTAACTCTGTAATGTGTTCACGCAGCCCACCTGTGGACGAGTCAACACAATAATCTGAACGTTACTTACTTACTTGCTTACTTACTTACTTACTTTATATTATCTCAAAACAAATCGTTGCGTCCAATCGAATCATGGGCAACGCCAGAGAAGGACAGTAAAGATTCGAGGATCCCAGTTCAAGTGTAAAGCCATATGGTGACTATATGCTACTTTAAAATCAAATGCTCAAAATAGCATTTTCACCTGAGAATTTCATGTAGAAAGTTCTAAAATAATCTTCAATACTATAATTGAAGCGAAATTGATCCAGCGCTTGCCTATTGCCTAATAATGTAATAGGCCCAGTGGCTTAACCAAGGGGGAGAGTTGGGGTTAAACCCCCTTGGCTGCCCAAAAATATTCTTAATGAGTTTCTATGCATTTTTAATTTTTTGACGCGACTTTGAAGGTCAAAAACCCCCTTGGCTAAAAATGTAACGGTTTAAGAGGCGAGGACCTTTTTCTTGCCTGGCAAGATTTTTCCAAAGTTGGTCACGGCCAAAACCAAAAAACAAACCCCCCTTCCGAAAATCATGGCTACGCCACTGAATAGGCCTAAGTATTAAAACAATGCAAAGCGCGTGCACATACACGCCTTGTTCATATAAGAAAATGAGTCTCCATATTGTCCGTTGCATTGGCATAAATTTGGATGAAAAAGTGGGGGCCAAACCCCTATACCTTCCCTATGGCAGCCTCTCAAAAAGTGTGTGGGAGCTCGATCCTAGAAGCCTAATAGAAGTTTACTCCTATGGTCTGTCGCCGTCATCATAATTATCATCAAAACCATCGCCACCGTCGTCGTCATCATCATCATCATCATCATCATCATCGTCGTCGTCGTCATTGATGCTGTTTTTGTCGTTTTCGTTGAAAAATTGCGACTGACTGGACAGATCGCCACAGCTGACGTTGCGTCCTTGACCTTGAGGTGTTGACGGTCTCAAGGACATCCCTAAGTGGCCGATCATCGACAGGTAGCGATTGCTCGTATCCGGTTTCAGTCTCGAGGTTCCTATGACGACCGCCACCGGAAGACAGAAATCATCCGACCACGAAGAATGGTAGACGAGCAGCTGCAGGTGAGATATCATTATCAGCAGGTGTTAAAAGGTTATTATGATGGAGGCGCCATAGAAGTTGATCGATCAATCAATCAATCAATCGATGAAACGACTGATTGAGTTGAAAATATCGATTGAAGAAATCTGGTCAAATTTTCCAACCTCAAGGGCGTGTCAGTTCCCATGCTGTGCTTTAACTGTCCACAAAATCTTGGGGCTAGGAAATTCCTTAGATCGACTATTTTGGCCCGTCAGTGGTAGGCCTTGCTCAATCAGTGGAATAACCCCTCAAATTTCGGTCAAATTTTCCAACCACCTCACTTCACCCAAATGCTATCAAACAGAGCGTCAGAAATGTTGGTTGTATATCGGATATATTTATAAGGTCTAATATTCAAAATTTTAATATTAAAGTTTGAGAAACAAATTCTGCTTCAACATAATATTCAGTGTTTAATGCATGTATTTTACTATAGCCAAAATAACGGGGCTACACCTTTTAGATTATGTAGCAGAATCTACAGTAGTGCCAGTGGCGTAGCCAAGGGGTGTTTTGGGGTTAAACCACCCCCTTGGCTGCTGAAAACAAAATATTTTAAATGAGTTCCTATGCATTTTTAATTTTGGGAGGCGATTTTGTGGGTGAAACCCCCCTTGGCTATGAAATGCAACGGTTTAAGAGGTGACGACCTTTTTTGTTTGTCAGCACGTCGGAGGAAAATATGGAGATGGGGTGACGAGCTTTTTTTGCTTGTCGGGAAAAATAGAGGAGATGACCCTTTTTTGCTTGTCAAGATTTTTCCGAAGTTGGTCATGGTCAAAACCAAACCCCCCTTCCGGAAATTCTGGTTACGCCACTGTCTAGTGCAATATGTCAGCCTAACCAGATGGCGGTGGTGCTGGTGGCGTTGATGGTGGTGGTGATGACGATGATGACGACGGCGATAATGATGGTGATTATGACATAAAATGCTGGACTGTACCGACGGTCTTAGTGACATAATATTGAATCGCGTTACTTAAAATATAACTAGTAAAAGCAATGATGTTCGGCGTCTTACTGAGAA
>CM030858.1:7727800-7835300 GCA_018105865.1 Metaphire vulgaris
CCATGGGTAGACCCATCCCATGTTCATACCTGGTGCAGATACGAAAGCGCTGAAAGAATATCGTATTTAACACGGAGAGAAAATCTAATGAGAAACAGATAAGCGGCATGGTTGAAAACTTAAAACGTAGCAGAGTTATTTGTTCTGAATTTAAAACGCTAAAGAAGGAATTCAGAAATACTGACGATGTACTAGCACAGAAGATAAAGGAGGAAAAGTAAGTAAGTAAGTAAGTAAAATCTCGTGGATTTCTATAGCGCCTGCCGCCTTGTAGCTGCTTATTCTTAGGCGCTCAGCCTCTCTTAAAATAGCAATGGGGAAGGTATATTATCAGCCAGTCAAAGTCAAATTAGAAAGAGAGAAAATTGTCAAACAAAGAAAACATTTTACTATAAAATTTATTTAATGTAGCGCTTTGAAAATAGAGTTATTGCACCCGCCCCAAAGTCCCACGCATCATCCACTGTGCGCCGATCGATATCCAAGTTAAATATAACAACTTTTATTTCTTAATCTCTTGTTCTCGACTTTGAACGCAGTCGACATGGCTTCTCTGCGCAATGATATAACTTTCTGTGAGGCATTTCATGAAAATGTCGGTTTTTACACGGGCCTCAATTGAAGTTCCGCTGTTAGAAAAGAACCACATAATAGAATATACAGTAGAAACCAACTAAAACTATATATCGTACGCATTTGTGCTGCTTTTCGCCATTTAACGAAATCGAAGACGTCAAGAAAACAATGCCCTAACCCTCCGTTTGATTACGTTTATCCCAATCTGGCGGCAAAACCCTTTAGCCAGACCAGGTCCTTTGAGAAGCCGCGGTGAGCTGTTTGAAAGCCAGCCAGCAACGTTCTACCTGTGCTGTTGGTCAGGTTAAGAAAACAACAATGAACTAACGCAATGCAGCTCCAGTTGCAACATCACTTGTACTATATAGTAACCGCCACCTGAAGCCCGCGAGATCATATCCTTCGTCAGCAGCCGCTGGAAGGAAAAGTTCGCGGAAAAGGAAACGCCGCTTATGCATAGGCCTTTCGTATTTTCTCGTTTTCATCAGTCAAAGTCAAAATCCCATCTCGTTCGATGCTGAAAATTAGCCTCTCAACTTCTGACCAAGCTCCGATTAACAGTTCGCCAAGTTCACTATATATATATATATATATATATATATATATATATATATATATATAATTCCCAGCAGTGGCAGCAGTGGCGGTTCTACGTGGGGGATTAGTTGGGATGCATTCCCCCACCGGACTTTTTGTTTTTGCTTGTGAAGTTGTGAACCCGATTTTTGGCAAAAAGTCTAGTAAAATTACGGAGAAAACTACGGATGACCTGTTTTGCTTGTCAAGCTATTTTTCCGTGAAAAATTAGAAAGAGAGAAAATTGTAAAACTAGGGAGAAAATTGCCTTTTTGTCAGCCTTTTCCGGCAAAGTTTATCGATTTTTTCCTTGTCTTTTCACCCCCCTTCCACTAACTTCCTATGAATTCATTTCATACCTCACCAAGAAATCCTGGAACCGCCACTGATTCCCAGTTCACTATATATATATATATATATATATATATATATATATATATATATATATATATATATATTGCAGAACATCGCCAATCAACAACGACATTCCGCACCTATAGCGGTATTCATTTTCAGAAAGACTGAGTTGGTTGGCAGCAAAGTCCTGTGAGCCACTCTGATTGGGTCTCGTACCGAAGCACTTTTCTACAACGAATTTCGCATTAATATCTTTGGCGTGCGTTTATCGCAGCATTCGGTTTGTTAGGAAGCCCGGGAGGGTTCAAGTTCCAGCCACTGCGTGGTTTAGGTTGATACCCCGGTGCAGTGGAGGTGGGACCGTGGGACCGACAAAGCGCTTCTGAATAGGCCTGCGTAAACTCATGCGTATAGGACAACGTAAACAGGCGTAGATAAAAATAATACGTAGGCCTAATGTCTGTTTTATATCCTCATCCAGCGATAATAAAAGAAACCAGTAAAGAAATCTAGCAGCAGCGTTGTCTACTTTGCACGGCCTCAGTTTTTTTTCTCTCAAAAGTTAGGGGCTTAATGCCTATCTAAAGCAAAGAAGGTTAAGTTGGTTCTGTATTTATTCGGTAGGCCTACGTGGGGCCATTGAAATGGTCAAATGCTTTAAGAATATGACATCAGACCATCGCTAATCACGTTTGCATCTCTATGCGAATGTTGAAACGTGAAAGAAACACCGCGATTGTTCAGAAATCCCGTTGCGTTTATTATAAATTATAAGAGTTTAATATTTTTACCTGTTGTGAGAAAGCGCTGTGGCCCAGCATGGGGAGTTCCAGTGACATCAATCTGTAGTAAAAGTTGTGAGGGTCCACCTGTTGTTGTGCCCAACCCCTAACCCTTTTAGCATAATTTTTATTACTTATTAATGTACTGTACCAAAATACCATTTGCTGATAATATCTACGTGCAGGGTGCGATTTGTTACCTGGAGCAGTGCGGGGGGGATATGTCGAGCTTGAGGGGATGTAGTTGTTGGGAAATGTAGCAGTGGGGGATGTAGTGGTGGGAGATGTAGCAGTAGGGGGATGCAGTTGGGCAGTGGGGAGGGGGAGATTCCCCTCTTTCCCCTACAAATCGCGCCCTGTCTACGTGCATTTTCTATCCAGCACATCAATTTAATAAATAATCGTACAACGGTACAATATAGATTTATTCAGATTTTTTGAGGGTCCAATGCCTTATGGGCTCTCACGACCAAATAATAATTGCTATGCTAATAATTGTTTCAGGTAGGCTGCCGTAACCCCAACCGCTTGTTAAGCGCAAGTCCGCATCTCATGGTAGAAACCTGATGAAACTTGAGCAAGATATGCACTAATGATTAAAGGTCTACAAAACACAAAATATTGTTTATCAAGAAAAAAATTGAAAAGACATGCTCACGTATTAGAAACTATTGTTCACGGCGACATTCTGCGCCCACGGATTCCAGCGCAGTCCATTGTCTTTGATTGGATGCGTCCAGAAGTATTCCTTTCGTGGAATTCTGCGTACACTTATCCATCGAAGCTTTCCTCGGTATTATCTAAGCACGTCTTTCCCAACGGCCAACAGCGCCTCTCCACTGCATTCCGTGTAAAGAAGTTTTAGCTGCCAACAATCCAGCGGGGATATCTACTGCCGTGCTCGGACTGTTGAGACTGGAAACCAACAGTTGCGTTAACCACGCGTTTTATAAAGTATCGTCTTCCTCGACCGCCTGCATACGATGCTTTTTCGTAACAATTTTTATACATTGCCGAAGCAAAGTAGGCCGACCTACATGCGAGAAGTATTGTGTTCATATATATATATATATATATATATATATATATATATATATATATATATATATATATATATATCTGTAGGCCAACACACACAAAATATACACAAAGACACACACAACACACATATAGTATAATATATATATATATATATATATATATATATATATATATAGAGAGAGAGAGAGAGAGAGAGAGAGAGAGAGAGAGAGAGAGAGAGAGAGAGAGAGAGAGAAAGAGAGAGAAAAGCCTGTTTCAACTGGGTTAGTCTTCTCTCTAGACATCTAGACATACGAGATAACTTAGACTAGCATCGGCAGTTTCATATCGGACACAGGCACTGAATCGGGAGTATTTTTTAACAGGCGCCGGTTTTGGAGCAGCAACCGAAGGCGTGGCTAAAGCCAGTGGCGTAGCGAGGCAAAGTCAGTGTTTAATCTAGACTCCTGGACTCCGGGGGGGAACTGAAAAATCCAGGGGGGGGAACTGACCAAGCCGGGGGGAATTCTGCTAGCGGCCGCTGTTAGTCCATGTAGTATTCCAAAATTTCCTGGGGGAATTTGAAATTTCCGGGGAGGGGAAAGGGCAATTTCCCCCGGAAACGGCCTAGATTAAACACTGGGCAAAGTGCCGCCCGGGGCGAGAAAAAAGTGCCGTCATCAATTCTCCGAAAAAAGTCTGACAAGCTAAAATAAACGTTATCAACTCTCCAAAAAAGTCTGACTGACAAGCAAAAAACGTTATCAACTCTCCAAAAGAGTCTCTGACAAGCAAAACAATCTAATAAATCTCGAAAGTGCCGCCCCTAGAGCAAGTGCCGCCTGGGGCGCTTCGCCCCCTCTGGCCCCCTCGCTACGCCCCTGGCTAAAGCTAAAACCTTGTGGCGGTCTTCAAATTTGAATTTAAAGAGTTCATTTAAATCGAAGAACGTAATCTAGAGTTTATAAAAGAGTTTGGTTGCTTCTTGGAGACGTTTAGCATGATAATGAAACCATTTGATCATTTCAATATAGTTTTAATTAACTATCGATATCTTTACCATAATTCAAGCTAAGTCGCATTTTACCATGGCAATAGGGCCTATAATAGGCTATATTACAAAATCACCGATCTTGCGTAAGCTTACATAATGCATAATCCAAAGCACGATCTTCCGCTATAAACACTGAAAATGGAGTTGGTAGATTTGGAGCAACATGAACTTTTCAAGACGGCCATTGTTTTATAGGCCTAATCTTAATATTTGAAAATTTGACGAATCGCTAATTTAGTGAGTTTCTGATGCAAAAACAATCTGTGATTAGGTCTAGAATCTAGATCCTAAAGAATCTACATACAGTATACAAGCGCCTGGGGATAAGGAGCTACTGGGGTGACACCTTTTGAAAGCGCTATGGAAATTCGCGAGACTTACTTACCTACTTACTTACTTACTTACTTACTTACTTACTTACTTGCTTCCATGACTTGCGTGGACTCAGAAGAAGAAAAATGAACGAACCAGCTTCACTCAAAAGTTCTTGCTTCAAGAGGAATAGATAATTCAACTAAGGCATGCACACGCACATGCACACACACACACACACACACACACACACACATACACAAAAAAATCAGCCAAACACCGACTTGACATGCGGCTGAACGAACAAGTGTGCCGAACGTAGGCTTACATCACCACAGCGGATAATTATTTTTTACTTCGATAAGAGTGCCACCTAAATTGGCCAATAATAATGCGATTTAAAGTGGTTTTTAGGAGGCTAAGTATTAAGTAAGCCTGTGTGAAAACCACCGTTGTAGCATTAGCATTAGTGTTGCTGTTGTAGGTTTATCTTTCGTGAGCGGCGTGGAGCAACGGTTGGCCGAACCGAAGAGCAGAGTTACGGTTTGGATATCTGGCGCTGCAGACAAGTGGCTCCATTAGCGACTGATAAAACGTCTGATGTATTTGACGGCTAGCACCTTTCACGCCTGCTTCCAAATACGTCATTCACCATGCTAATCGGAGCTGGCAATAATGGGCAGGGATTTTCCTACACCGTCAGCAGGGAGGTTGCTCCACGCCCCGGTTAATTGTGACAGACACCTCCGCCCCTACAGTCCTTCCGAGGGGTGGTACTGGTCGTCATCATCAAAACATGTTTCATATAAGCATGTTTCCAGAGGGAAATTCGCCTATGGAAATAATCAGTGTTTATTCTAGCCACCTTGACATTGGGGGGATTTTGAAATGTTTGGGGGGACAAGGTCTGAGCCTCCACACTTTTTGGAGGGGGGAATTTCCATCCGCCAGCCAACATTACAAATTTTGGAGGAATTTTAAAACTGTGGGGAGAAATCCCCCCCCCCGAGAAGGCCTAGAATAAACACTGGAAATAATTGAAACTTGAGCCACTATAACTGACTCCGCAAGAATAAGAATGGACCGTATGAAAACGGAAGAGAAGACGACTGATATCATATCTTTGACTGTATTTTCATTTTCCCGGGAGCCAAGCATCGAATCCCCAACCGCCACCCCACTCCCTCGCCCAATTCTAATACCTCTGGGTCCAATTAGTCTAGATGAAACACTGGACATTGACACCCCCTGCAATTATGGGACCCCCGCCCGAACGCTTTCTTTGCATTGTTGCGAAATAAGATTAATTTTGAAAAGTACTATAGGCCAGGGTTTCCAAAACATTTTGGAACTGTGCGACTCACTTCAGCGGTTTTGTAGCGTGCCGTGACCCTAATCATAGCTTGTAATATTTTAATGCATTACGCCATCTGGCGAACGTTAGTTGAAACGATTCTTCTGAGTTTTGAATAAAAAGCAAAACAAAAGCTCTGATTTAATTCGAATGAATATATGGCAAATATATTAGGTATAATTATTCATAATTTTGCCCAAAGAACAAAAGGAGAGAAATAGAGATTAAAACATCTTTTTGCCAGGAACATACCTTTCTTACGCGTCAAAGAAATCCTATATGAGTTGGCAAATTCGCTTAACGCTAGATTAAGTTCATTTATTCTAATGTAATTTCACAGCAAAATGGTCGGAACAACTTTCCTAGAGGCTAGAGTTATTGCGAAATAAGATTAATTTCTAAAAGCAGACCCTACAATAGGGCAGGGTTTACTAAGCCTTTGGAACTGCTGCCACTTCAGCAGCTTTCTAGCATCCCGCGACCCTGCAGTTATTGTCAACTAAAATCGGATAAAACATTAATCATTTAAATGCAAGCCGTGTGTGGAGGGTTGCAGGCATATTTCTTAATTAAAACCTAAGCCTACCAACAACTTTCAAGGCTTGTGACATTGCGGTATTGGTTAGACAATGATACTTTATAATCTAATTTCGCGCTACCCTGCGACCCACTAGACGGAGTGAACCCTGCGACCCAGTTTGGGAAACACTGAAATAGAGGAATACCATTTAGACATGATGATGCACATCAAGAGTCATCTTCTTCGAGGAAGTGTAACTGACCTGGAACAAATGGGCACACAGTCAGTGTTTTATACAGGCCTGTTAGGAGGGGTGATCCTCGCCCCTCCAAAAAATCACAGCACTAAAACATTTCTTGCATTGAACTGTGCCTCTTCCCCTCCAGCCATGTCAATTTCCCCTAGGCATGGAGTCTGGATAAAACACTGCACATAGTACTAAGAGGAGTATCAATACTCAGAACAGTAATTGAGGGAAGAATATCAGGAAGAAAGACAAAAGGAAGACCAAGGAGGATGCTACTGGACTGGATGATGAAAACAGACACATAGCATCACAAGACCTATATGCAGAAATCAAAGAAGCAAGACGCAGAGAGGAATGGAAACAACGGAGCCCTGAACCTGTTCCAGGACAGAGAACACGATGATGATGTAATATGCTCCACATTGGCGCCACAAGGTTTGTTCGTCATTCGATAGGTAGCGCACCAATGAACGCCTGTTCAGTCGAGTAGTAGTAGGCTATGGCACAAGCAAAAAAGGTCATCTTCAGTTTTCAAATTTCCTAGGAACCCGCGACTACTATGCGCAGGGGCCCAGAATTGTTGTGGTTGGCAACTGGGCCTTCCACATTCTACTTGCCCAGGGCCCCACACCTTTGTAAGACAATGACAGAATTTCCTGGGCTGGTTTACCAGTCCAGCCCAACCCTGGATATAGTAGTAATTGGCTGGAAAAACAAGACGTACAGTACAACTTTGTCAGTTAAACCTAGAAGACAAGTACAACCAATGGCACACAAGTAAATACATCAATTTTTCTGAAATCCAATTTTACTGAAAGAGTCCATAAGTTAAATCAAGCCAGTGAAGTGAATTATTCTGAAATTTATGTGTAAATGTGTGTGTGATGGAAAGAAAAACGAGGCCCAATTAAAATGACACCAAATTTTAAACATATACAAATGTAAACAACAAAACCAAATGCAATAAGAATTAAAATTTCACTTAATGCAATCACAGGATAAGAAGCCGACAATGCTTCCATCCAATATGGATCCAAATCCAGACACAAAGCAAACAAATACCTCTCATTCAAGATAAATTTAAAATAATTTAGCACAGCATACTCGTATATGCTTCCAGAAAGGGTGCAAGCACCATACCAATAGCCTCTTTTCCCTCTCTAAACTGTTAATATATCTAGCATTTTGTAGAGGTACAGTACATAGAAAAAGGTGCATACAATACTGCAACACTCATTAAAAGACTGGCATTCTCCATCAAAATGCATAGATGTATTATCCTTGCTAGCTTTTGTAAGCATAGAGAAATAACTTGAAAACGTGAACAGTTGCTAAAATTTCTCACGACAACCATTTTCTGTTAAGATTTTAACATTTTCAAACCCTCGAAATACCAGTTTCACAATGAGTGCATTTCCTTTCCGTATATTGTCAAAATATTTAAACTGTCGCACAACAGAGTTTTGGTATAAAAAAAACAGCAATGTCATAACATTCTCACACATTCCAAATTGTTTTAAAAAACTGTTCCACACAGTTCCTCAATATTTAACCCTAACGCAAACTTGGAATTCATTAACTGTGATTGCTACAGTAAGTCGCAACCAGAAGTCAGATCGCAAACTAACAATAACTATTCCAGGTCAGGAAGTTCTGAAACAATAACAAATATTACATGCTTATAAATCACGTGAAAAATACAATCTTTACAGACCTTAATGATAGTCAAAAGAATCATTAATGAATTGGAAAAGTACTTTCTTAAAATACCTTAAATTACTCCTACCACCTTGGATCAGTTTCTCAAAAACATTTCAAGACAAATTTTGTCCGACTACAATCTTAAAATAATGGCCCTAGTTCTCAAAATATTCTAAGACAATCCTTACAATAAAAGTCAAGGCAAAACTAGTGATCAGCTTAGAGACGTCTTAAGATAATTTTAAACCCCGAAATAACCAGAAAACAACCATCCAACTGATCGATATTCAGCCAGAAACAATATCAATAGCATGAAATGGCCGAGTGGTAAATAAATATTTTGTGGCAAATAAATATTTTGAATCGGGAGATCTCCACACTGACCCATTTGAATCTTATGCTCTCTGAACAAAACTAAATAAAAATTGATACTATCAGACAGACATGTCCAGATCTCCCTCTCTCTCTTCCTCTCCCTCTCTCTCTTCCTCTCCCCCTCCACCCATGATCACAATACAGAAAGACAAGGAGACAAATCTTCAACATGACAACATAGTGAAAGGTTTTTCCTTTAGTGGGAAATTAATAGTAATAATAACAATAATCATTATAATTCAAATTCCAAAATGTTTTACCTTCATCATCGCTATCATCATCATCATTCTAAAACAAAAATTGAAACTATGAAATATATCACAGCAAAAGGATAAAATTATAGACTGCCAAACTATAAAACTGCTAAATCCAACAACTTTATGACTGCATTCATGTGTGCAGTTTAATGGTAATATTGAGCATATTCCCCTCTCCAATTGTTCCATATATAAGAAATCACAGGTAATTAACAAGAAAATGGCAAAATCAAATAAAAAAAATTCAAATAAGAAATTAGTTATTGTTTTTGTTTTAAAAATTTAATTGCTGCTAAATAATAAAGCACCCAGCTTATGACTCTACCTGGAGTGAGAGAGGGGCATGGAAACTCCAGGGGAAAAATGGCATTCATGCCAAAATAACCAGACCAATTGAAAATGTACACAGCAGAGTTTTAGCATGTGTCAGAATTGATTGATAAGAAATTGAGTGGCTCAAAATCAAAACAGGATTTGGACAAGGATGTATCCCATTGCCAATACTCTTCAACTTTATATATTTGATTACAAGATTACATCATGAGACAGACTGAAAATACAAGTGGGTTGGGAACATCTCTAAAGCCAGGAAATACTGGTATAGATGATGCAGAAGAAGCACTAATAAAACAAAAAAATTTCCACCTACAAAGAAAATTGCAGATTGGCCAATAGTAACACACAGTGGATAAGAAATTGAAATGGTGAAGAAATTCGTTTACTTGGGAAGTGAATTGGAAGCAGAGGGAGGTTCAGACTTGGGAGATCAAAAGAAGAATAGCAATGGCAGGATCAGCCTTCGACAGGCTACATACAAAAATTTTCAAAAGACATGACATTGGGATGAAAACAAAACTAAGAATTCTCAACGCTTGTGTAATACCAATACTAATTTATGGGTGTGAATCTTGGACCATAAAAACAGCAACAGAAATTTTTTTTCTTTTGCTACTAAGGATGAGATACAAAGAACATATAACAAATGATGAAGTTAGAGAGTGAGAACACTGCAAATAAGCACTATTGAAGTAATCAGAAGGAGATGAACAAAATGGACCAGACACATACCCAGAATGGAATAAACATGAAACCCAAAACGAATTTTCAACTACAAACCAGGGGGGAGAAGATCTAAAGGAAGACCAAAAAGACGATGGATGGATGGATGGATTGGAAGATCTGCACATGGCAGGGCTGAATCTCAACGAAAAAACTGATGGAAGACACAGAATGGCTTTGAAAGAAATAGCAAAGGACAGTGAACTTTCGAGATAATAACAAGCCAAGGACAAGATAACTCAACACAACGACTAAGAAACTGATATACCCCCAAATCTTCACCAGTTCCTTTGTAGCTGCCCATATCATTCATCATCTGAAAACATACAAGTGAACTACGGCTTAAGTACCCTTGACATTTAAAACTCATAATAAAAGCATTTAAATGCAGGCAAATCCTCTCGAATCAGGCTTACAGTTGCCTGCGCCTCTCTCTCTCTCTCTCTCTCTCTCTCTCTCTCTCTCTCTCTCTCTCTCTCTCATTCTCTCTCTCTCTCTCTCTCATTCTCTCTCTCATTCTCTCTCATTCTCTCTCATTCTCTCTCTCTCTCTCTCTCTCTCTCTCTCTCTCTCTCTCTCTCTCTCTCTCTCTCTCTCTCTCTCTCTCTCTCTCTCTCTCTCTCTCTCTCTCTCTCTCTCGTCATGTGCACACACACACCTTAGACTGGTCACGCTTCAAGACTTTCAACTTAACTTATACATCTGTAGAGAAGTGTATAAAAATAAGCTTTTTCAAAACAATCAGGAATAGCGATTCACAAAGTCAACTGGATTCGCTTATTCAGTTTTGTTACATTTCTTCTCTTAAAATGGTCCTTACTTCATTCAAATTAAAACAGCAGACATACAACATGCCAAAACAGTGAAAGTTTCATCTGACTCACAATTGAAGCCCCTGTGAAATATTTCGAAAACAAAATTCTTAGATTTCTAGTACAGGCAGATCTCTTGAAGCTTCCATCAAACAGAAACAATAGGACTAGTGCTGGAAATCACATCCAACTTACATCTTCGAATGCAGCATCTTTAGAATCGTCTACATCAGAATCATCTTCATCTCTCCACTTGTCAAAATCTGTTTTAAGCCAGTGAACCTGAAAGCAAACGTCCAAATATCAAACACAACAAATGTTAACCCCCAACAGACAGTTCCTCCTCTGCTCTTCTCATCACACACACACACACACAGACACACACACACACACACACGAATCATAGGACAGGTGAATCAGTTTTTGGCAGGAGGCAAACCAAAGCAGAGAGCTGTACAGCTAAACAACTGCACTCAGAGGACAGCTGCTTTTACAATGCCTTAAGCCTCAATATGTGACTGCCAAGTGCAAGTGAAGTGAATTATGGGAAACGTTTTGCCCGAACAAGCCTCCCCCGACACCATTTGTCAATACAAAATCATCAACCAACAGTGTCCATAGATTTGTCTTTATAGTGTCAATTTGAATTATTTAACTTTTACACAGCTTAGAATTTTCAAAAAATCCACTAATAACACCACACAGTAATATTATAATTATAGTAAGCACAGTCATGAATTTTCCAACAGTCTTAACCTTTAAACTGCCAAATACTTTGCAACGATATGCAATTGGACTGAGCACTTTGCTACATTGCATATAGTTACAAAGTATCTGGCGGTTTAAGGGTTAAGTCACAAAAAGAGGAAAAAGTTGTTCACAGCTCTAACTGTTGCCAACAGTAATGGCCCAAAACAAGTTTTCAACGTCCTAATTCACATCAATCACTTCACAAAATCCCAATCAATAACATTCTCCCTTAATAAGTTCATGCACACCTTGGTTGTTTCCTTGAGGAGACGAGGCCAGTACGGTCCTCCTTCTTTCTTTACAACAACCACTGGAACATGTCGTGGTAAAATAGCAAACTTTGATTTCTGAAGCAAAAAAGCACAAAACATGCTACATAAGCAATGCTCATCGCTAAAATGAAATAACTGAAACTGCCGCGATCCCTGTGCCACCAGGTTATCCAAATGATACTTAGCATCATACACTCAAACACAATCTATGAAAACAATAACAACATAGCGCCTTTGACTTTGGCCCTTGCTATGCTACGGCGCTATATAAATTGTCATGAACAATAACAATAATAGCAATAACCACATTAAAATTATAACATATACCAAAAAATGTGGTACGATTATTGACAAGAAATCAGAGGGTAGGGGCGGGAAGTAAGCAGAGTGGTAACAACTTTAGATGATAGAGCAGAAGGTTGTGGGTTCGAGACCCACAGGAGTCTTAAGGTTGACTCATCCTTACTTCCTAGAACAGGGGTTCCCAACCTGGGGTGCCTGCACCCCTTGGGGGTGCGAGATAGCATTCCAGGGGGTGCGAGAGTGCGTGATAACATTTCACTTTTATTGTGCCCATTTTTAATTATTTATTTCTACAAACTTGCGTTTTTAATCTATTCTATGAAATTTCTAATCTATGGTTTGTTTCCTGTTTCCTGTTCATATTTTATACCACATGTGGTTGAAATTCAGTAAAATCTTTTTCAATTATTAATGACATTTTAATATTATCGTGCATAATAATAAGCAAATACTTGGTAATTTCTTATTTTTATCTCTAAGTCGGAATATACCATAAGCGGATCAACTAAAAACCGGTTTACAATTGGATTTATGTAACTGTCACGGTGTAACGGTAAGCAATAGTGACTAGTCAGTTTATAATCAACGCTATCCATAAGTCTTTATCCATTGTATGTTTCAGACTCTTCAATTGCAAATTAAGCCTTCATTATGTCAAAGAAAAGGAAATGGAATGATAATTATGTGCAATTTGGTTTCACTTGCACAGGAACAGCTGAGGATCTGAAAAAACCACAGTGCATGCTTTGTGATGCTGTCCTTTCAAATGCAAATTTGAAGCCATCTAAGCTGCTGGAGCACTTCAACAACAGGCATGGAGGAACAGGTGTTCCAGGCCATGATGTTGAATCATTGAAAGCTAAAAGGGCCCGCTTTGATTCTCGAGCAACTCTGCCAAAATTAGGTTTTATACCTACTGCCAAACCACTGCTGATGGCTTCATACCATGTGGCCTATAAAGTAGCTAAATGCAAGAAGGCTCACACAATTGCAGAAGAGCTGATAAAGCCCTGTGTATTAGAAATGGCAACAATTGTTTTGGGAAAGAAGCCTCAAACAAGCTTAAATCAGTGCCATTATCAAATAATGTTATTCATGGCCGAATTGTTGATTTAAGTATGGACATTTTGGATCAAGTGATTGCAAATATCAGAGCCAGTCCCTCTAAAATTTCTCTCCAGTTGGACGAAACAACTGATGTTGCAAATTGTTGTCAACTCATCGCGTTAGTCAGGTATGTCTGTGATGGTTACATAATGGAAGATTTCCTGTTCTGCGAAGATCTGAAAATGACTACAAAAGGCAAAGATGTATTCCAGTTTGTGAAAAACTTCTTTGTGAAATATGACTTAGATATCCAGATCATTGGTTCTGTGTGTACTGACGGTGCCCCTGCTATGCTAGGAAATAAGTCAGGATTTATTGCACTGATGAAACAGGAGGTCCCACACCTACAAGGTACTCACTGTTTTCTTCATCGACATGCTTTGGCATCTAAAACATTGCCTCCACAGTTGAAAAAAGTCCTTGACACTTCTAACCCTTATACCTGAGACTCTAAAATCTAAATTTCTAAAAGTCTAAATCTAAGCACTAGCCCTAAGCCTAAGCCCCGGCCTAAGGGGTGCGAGACATTATGAAAAAAAAATTAGGGGTGCAGGGCTTAAAAAAGGTTGGAAACCCCTGTCCTAGAAGGCAGTAAAATGACGAGCAGAGGTAAAAAGCTGCGAAAAGCCACAAACAGGTATGCTACATGTGCTGTTGCTGCACACATGGCTGAGGGCTATAGAAATGGAAATCAGCGCCATCTTATGAGTCTGCGCGGCTCGGGAAAGCACTTTCGACTCTTTTTACTTTGAATCGGAGGGTAGCAGATTCAAATCTGACCCTAGCAACTGTGTAGCAACACTGGACAAATTGTTCGCCCCAATTATCCGAGAGGAAAGCAAAACAAAACCACCTTACTCATCTTATCCTCTGACCATAACAGCAATTGGACCTGCATTTGGGGCAGATAAATCGTCATCCTTATCATAAATATATTAAAAGAGGCAAGGAATTACCTCTTCCATCAATAAACTAAATATCTACAAAGTTGCCAAAAATAAAACAAACTCTATTAAAGCATTTTAAAGTATGAAACTTTTGACAGCTGAAAATAATATTCAAATCTACTATATCACTGAAAAGCAATCTGAACTGATCAAACGCTGATTTACCCTGAAAACCGGCTGCACTAGTTCAACATTGCAGTTCATTCTACCACTCTTCAAAGGCACCATAAAACTGTATTCACTATATAAATGTATCCACTATACAACTGTATTCACTATATAACTGTACTCACTATATAACTGTATTTGCTATATAACTGCATTTGCTGATGAAAATGTATGCATAGACCACTAACTTTCCATCCCCACAAATGTATCAAAATTATATTTGCAGTATAACACTCTATGTTACAGTGCTATATAAATTGTCCTGGATAATAATAATAATAATAATAATAATAATAATAATAATAATAATAATAATAATAACACTGCACAATCTTGCAACAATGCAACAAACCTCGCCATCAATTTCACCATAAAAGTCCAGCTTCACTTCATAATCTAGATTTTGTTTTCCTCCTTTGCCACTGCAAAGATAAATATAAAATCAATTTTGAATAATTATAATACAAAGACTAAATATTTATAGATAGATAGATAGATAGATAGATAATTATTTCCAAAAATCCATCATCAATGAAATGCTTTTTACAATGAAAATAAAATATGAGCATGATACTTAATATTTTACAGCATAGATCAGCGGTTCTCAACCTGTGGGTCGCGACCCCCACGGGGGTCGAATGACGATTTGCCAGGGGTCGCCCGAGACCATCAGAAATATCGGGTAGTTTCTTTTCTTGTTATTGTACAAAATTTCCTCAGTGGTAGTTACGACGTACTAGTTGTTTTACTCTAATTGTCATTCGAGGATAGACATGGAGACAATTAAATAATAACGATTTCGAACATTTTGATTGTCGTAGCATTATTATATTTAACAGTTTACATTATGAACGAAAATAATTTTACCATTGGGGGGTCGCCACATAATAGGGAATTGAATTAAAAGGGTCGCGGCACTATAAAGGTTGAGAACCGCTGGCATAGATGAAATACAAATAAACAACTTATCATAAGGTAAACAAACAGTAAGATCATAATATAATTATTCATATTAATTCAAGAAAAAGGAAATAAAAAGATACCATAAGAGAAAGAAAATTCCCTTATGGTATTTAACATTTAAAAAGCACATCTCAAATGTGAGCATACCAGTAATTGTAAGTGATTTTATGATTATGGAATCAATACTACAGAAGCTCTTGTATCCAATTCACTAACTTATAGATCAACTATAACAAACATAGAAATTATTCATGTTTTAATATATCATAAACAATCATTCAATTACCTGAATTGTAAAGAATTGTTGTCAAATTTCACTGATGCACCTTTGCAATCTTCTACATTGATTGTAACGTACAGTTTGTCATTTCGCTGTGCCCAAACAACAGGAGGCAGATGCCTAATGAAACAGATATTGGCAAAACAAATATAAAACATGCTCAATTATGCAAATCCACAGCAAACTCATATTTTAATCAATTAACACCGATCTCAGCAACTAATCTTCTCATTAACCAATGATGATGTTGATCTCAAACAAATATAACAAAAGCTTTTGGGAATAATATTGCATAGCAACAATACTTCAGCATTTGGGATTTTTAACACATAGATTTGATTTTAATCACCTCTTGGTAGGGGTAAAGACGAGTGGCGTAAGGTATCACTACGCGTATCAGTTTGGGTTAGGGTTAGGGTTTCGGTAGGGTTTAGGGTTAGTGTTTAGGGTTAGGCTTAGAGTTAAAGTTAATCCTAACCATAACCCTGACCCTAACCCTTTCAACGGAATTTCTATCAGTGTTTACGGACTACTTTCAATTACGCCGCTCGTCTTTACCTCTACCCACCTCTTTCAAATCAACATTTATAGCTATTCAAAACAAGTAATTGAGATCTTAAACAGGAACAAAACAAAATTTTAACTAATAAAACACAACGTAGCGATTTTCTGCGTGCTGCTTTTCAAAACGTCATAACATTTAATCAATCGAATAACCATGCAATTTTAATTGACATAAAGACGCGCAAATATTTAACCGTGTTTCGACAATTAATTTACTAGTATTGTAATTGAAACTGCACCGTATATCTAAAGTAACAATTTCGCGTTCATCGAACGCCACATGGCCGCTATGGAATATTCTCGAATTACGGCAGTCAAATGCTTTCCAAATCTGTTACCCTTTAGATCTCAATTAGTCGAATGTTTATAACAGAGCTAATATAAAGCGTTATATTTTTCGAGGGAATTTCCGTATTAGGTAATTTTAAAAGCGATTTTAATAGAAAATTGTCATAAATTACTTGTCGTTAGCCATGATCGCTGCTCTTGGATTTTCTCCACTCTATTCGAAAATTAGCTCCGCACTGACGATCGACGACCGATGTCATTGGTGAATAAACGCCATAAAAGACCTCAAATAAAATCAACGGTTCTCTAAGTAAGTAAGTTAAGTCTTGTGAATTCAGTGTGGCGCTTTAAAAGCAGCACCGAAGTAGCTCTCTATTCCTATGCGCTTAATGTTAGAAATAAATAGCTATAGCCAAAGGTAGGGGTCGTTCATGCAGGGTCATTCAGGCTAAATGGTCATTGTGGTTGGGACGTTACAGCTATGGAGAAAAGGATTTTTTGAAGACGAGTGCTTTGAGTTCAGAAAGAAAAGCTCAAGACACTGCAAAAGTTAAGGTTAAGGAAACTGATTTAAACTTTATTTAACCTTGGTGTAGACAGGGATGGGATGCTGGAATTGAGTTCCAAAGTTGTAGTGCAGTATATGCAAAAGCGCGGTTACAGATGTCGAGTTGACTGGTTCATAGGACGGAGTGACACGAGAAAAAGGTCGAATGGAGTGGATCGAGGACGTCATGGGATTATCAGATTTCGTAAGTAGGCCTAGATTGGTTTTGACGCATAAGTGAATTATAATTCAGCAATATAAAGCTATACTTAATGGGGTTGTCGGAATTTGGAATTCTCTGCCGAAAAAGGCCGACAAGCAAAAAGACACCTTGACAAGCAAGAAAACGTTATCAAGTCTCGGAAAAAAGGCAAAAAGGTTATCCAGAATAAAAGTTGGGGATGTGCACTTCTCCATTGGAGGGGGGTTCAGGGCTACTGTAATTAGCAGTGGCGGCTCCACAGGGGGGCCCGTGCCCCCTATTGAGTGCCTGCCCCCTGTACTTAATACTACATACCTAACAAAAAATGGTGACCCCATGATTAAAAGTTGCCACCCCAACAGCCCCCACTTGCCAATCCTGGAGCCGCCACTGGTAATTAGTATACATTTTGTATGCACATCATTGTCACATTACCTTTTTTTGGGGGGGGGGCGTGTCGGCCTCAAATTAGGGGGTGTAAAAATATCTGATTTCACAGACATCAGCAGATCATTCCATGTCTTTGGCCTGGACACGTACTGCAAATTACCCGAAACCGAGTGATGTTTTGCAATGATGCAGTGGCGGCTCCACCGGGGGGGCCCGTGCCCCCCCTATTGAGAGCCTGGCCCCCCCAGTTGGGACCCTATACTTAATGCTACATACATTAAACAACAAATGGTTGGCCCCCCATGATTATAAGTTGCCCCCCCAACGGCCCCCCACTTGCCAAATCCTAGAGCCGCCACTGCAATGATGTACAGTATAGTGTAATAATATAATAAGGTATACCGTAGAATATGTAGATAGTGTAGAGATTTGCAACAATAGTGTAAAATAGCAGAATTTTGGTGATTGCACAATCTAAAGCATTTTGAATCGATTTGAATTAACATATGGAAGCTTTCGGAAAATTGTGAAACACAGTATTGTACAAATTTATTCTCATTAAGTAACAATCCATCACATGCAAAGGATTCAAAATACAGTGTACAGTAAAATGTATTGATAAGTAATGAAAAATTGGTAAATTTTAAACAATTTTCACTATTTATATTCTTGTAATAAAACTTTGTATTATTGCATTTACTGAACACAAAACCTTTTTCTCTATATGCGATACCTTTTTCTCTATATACAGTACCTTTTTCTCTACATACGGTACTGTGAATCAATACCGGCATTTAGACTTTTGGTTCCTGCTTGATTCTGTGTTCTCGTTTGGAAGTAAAATGAATTTTATAATTATCGCGAATGAAGGACAAGCAAGTTGCCCTGTAAGATGGAAGGCATGACCTTTTGGCACTTAAGTGTAATTCTGCTGTTGAAAAGATGTGTTCTGCCTGAGCTGATGATGCACTCTGAGATAAAATACTTTTCGCAAGTTCTGCCAAAATTGGAAACTGTCCCTTCTTCCAAAATGCTAAAGGATCATCTTCAAATTTCTCGTTGTTGTACTTGATATACTTTCGAATTTCCTCACGCTGGTTACAGTGAGGAGTTGTCCATGAAACACATGCACCAGAATGCTTCTGAACAAGTTTCATTTTCTTGCTGATTGGTTCACATATTTCGCTTTCACTGTTCTTGCTGTCCAAGTCAACATCATCGACAGTCTTGACGGTAACAATTAAATTGAAAGGATCTAGCAAAGAACTGGAATTTGAGGCCTCGGTAGCTGCATTGTAGAGCAGTTCAACGGTCTCTTCAGTGCCTGATTTACATAAACCTTTTGTCGCAGGATCCAAAAGCGTTGCTAGTCTCGTGGACGAAGTCACAGGAAAGCGTTTGTTCAAGTTGCTAAGGACCAAATTTTTTACCTCAGTCAATTCCGCGCAATCGTTACAATTTACTTTACATGAATCGGCAATTTCTGCCCGAATTAGTGGAATAAGAGAAAGTGAAGTGGTCTGGGTGCTGACAAGCTCGTTCAGTGCAAGAAAAGTTCCCAAAAATTTGCTCAACTCTTCAACTAGCATCCATTCGTGCGGCTGAAGACACGGCTTGATTTTTCCAACCAGTTGTAAAGTAAATATTACTTCACTCTGAAAACTCAACAAGCTGTTAATCATTTCCAGACTCGATATCCAATTTACTAGGATGTCTTTTTCACTCCAAGAATCAGTTCTTTTTGAGCACGGTTCTCCAATGAATTCTTTATACTTAACATTTTCATACTCTGCAAGCATATTGCAGCTATCTGCTTCAGCATTATAGACATAACTTTCATTTGTGAAATAACAAATCTCAGCATCAAACAGTTTCTTCATGTTTATTATCGATTCGATAAACTCTGGGCTGACTTTCTGATCACAGCTGTTCTGTTCATATTCTTCCAAAGTATCAAGTTCATCGTATAGTGTTCGAAATATCGATTTACATTTACACAAAAGCGACACTAGGTTTGAAACACGTCCCAGAGAATCATCAGTCAGCAGGCGATGCAAGGCAGGCTCAATACCACAGTTCCATGATTTTACCTGGAGCACTTCCGATGCTCTGATCATTGCATCAGTTCCATCATGTGTAGCATACAACACTTTGTTTGCATAATCTGGAATAAAATAAATGACCTCATTCTTCAAATGGTCTATTATGCTACTAACATCTTTGGTGCAAGGCTTAATGGACAACATAACAACTTTTCCTATCCAATCATCCTGAATGAATTGTGCTCTCAAACCAATATAGTAAGTCCCGTTATTTTTATTTGTCCATCCGTGGAACATTAACCCAATGCTTGCAACACTGGCAAGCTCCGATTTCACCGAAGAAACAAGTCTATGATAAACTTTCATAGCATGGTTCCTCCACAACGTAGATTCGTCAGGAATGCTCAGATATGGGAAGTTTTTGCTGAAAAAATAGTTCAGGCCATTATTCTTCACCATAGAAAGAGGGTCCATATCCAGTGCCAACCAAAGCAAGAAGTCCTCATTCAAGTCTTTGTTGCCTGAAATTGGTAGAAGAGATGATGGCATTGCCATTAAGCTTGTAGTCAGCAACTCCCTTTTCTTACCACGCAGATCATCTGTCGCATTCTGAAATTAATAAAAATTGGCAAATTGGCAAAAAGTAGCAAATTGTCATCTAGAAATACATAAATATATGTTTGCTTGTGTGTGTGTGTGTGTGTGTGTGTGTGTGTGTCCATCCATAGCCCAAACTTGTAGAAGAGCTAAAGGGCTAGTGTGCATTCTAAATACTGACAGTTTGAAGCCTAGTCATAGAAGGTTTCTGGATGATTGATGCACAAGGAGTTGCAGTAGTCCAAATTAAAATGAAGTATTGAGGTGGCGATTACCAGTAGTGGCAACTGTTTTAAAATTTAATATCAAGACAAGAATGCAAACGCATAGGTCAAGAATGTGAGTGCAACCGGATTTTGAAAGTTGCAAAACACAAGTTTTCAAAAATAAGAGAAGAGCAGAAACAAAATCCAATACATCAGCAGTTGAAACCGAGATTATTATGGCACATGGCGTAAGTTTAGGTAGTGTTGCATACAGTTCCCTTGGGCTTGGTGGTAATTCCTGCTTCCCATTGGTCAAAGTCACCACTGAAGGTTAACAAATTCCATCTAGTTGCTGGGATGCTGAAGCATGAGCAATAAGTGAAGCATTAGACCATGATGCCTCTTTTGAAAAATTGAACACTGTCCTAATTGTTGTCATAGATGTAGTTTGCTGATGGGCCTGATGACAGACAGCATTGGCAGATACTTGCTGTTTCAATGAAGCAATGACACCCAGCAATGAGATTCCTTAGGCATGGGCGCCCACAAATTGGGGCAAGAGGGCCATTTGCCCCCATGGAAAATGCAAATCTATTTTTTCAACTAACTAAAGTTGGGCTTTTAACCAATATTTTCAAACTAAAACACTACTGATACACAAAGTGAAATTGAGAAACTTAACTTTAAGAACTGTGGAATTGAATACCTTGAAAACTACATCAACCGCAACCAATGTGTTTGCGCCCCCCCCCCCCGAAAAATTTTGCTGGCGCCCCTGCCCTTAGGAAGAGCCGTAAAGAGAGTATTTGCCGCCCAGGGCAAGGTATCAATGTTTGCCCCCCCCCCCCAATCAATATAGTTTGAAAACTGGTGACGACCTTTCTTTGCTTTTCTGACTTCTAATTTTTCACCATCTTGTTGAGGAGTAAATTAAATGCTAGCAGTGATGATTTTTTTGCTTGTCATATACCTACTGGCAATGTCTTCGGCAGGCATTTTTAACTTCTTAACTGTAAAATTCCCATTGTGAATAAAATCATGGCATGTATTCTGGCGCCCCCCCCCCAGAGACGGCGCCCGGGGCAGCTTCCCCCCGCCGCCCCACCTAGTTACGGCTCTGTCTTTAGGCCTAATATAAATACATAATTAAGCCTAATTCAATTCTTATATATTTCAACAATTTAGAAGTGCCTATCCAGTGGTGGCTCTAGGATTTGGCAATTGGGGGGGGGGGCGTTGGGGTGGCAACTTCTAATCATGGGGGCCAACCATTTGTTGTTTAATGTATGTAGCATTAAGTATAGGGTCCCAACTGGGGGGCCAGACACTCAATATTGGGAGCACGGGCCCTCTGACCCCCCGGTGGAGCCGCCACTGTGCCTATCGTGTGGCTTTGGGTGACGTTTCGCTAAAGGGTTTGGTGCGAAAGACTCGCGAAGAATAATCACACGGTGATGGTCAACAAAACTTGAAAGATTTGCCGATTTGGTTGTATGCCCGTAGCTCAATCTCCGAGCCAACGTCTATTACAAAAATCTTTACTCGAATGTTGCTTGCGACGCCTGCCTGCCTGTTTACCTTGCATATCTGAATGCTGTGCTTGGTGTGCAGATGTTCGGCCAGCGTTGCGGTAGACGTCGCCGTGCTGTACGACTGCAGTTGGTTGACGTCTCGCAGCAGCTCCGGTTGGCTCTTGACGTTTTCCAGGCAGACCAGACAGTAGTGACGGCTGGCGTCGAGCGATACGACGGACGCATCGCCCGGCGGCTGTTCCGGATCCCGGTAGCACAGCTCGCCGAAGCACGTCCACACTTCGGACTTCTCCCGGCTGCGCGCCAGTCCGCCGATCTTCCCCGGCTTGACGAACAAAAGCGCGATCTTCATTCGTTCGTCGACGCTCAACGAAACGGCCCCGGCGGCGGAGACGGCGTCCTCGCAAGGCTCCATGTTGATCTCCGAAGGTGACGCCATCATAACCGACGTATATTCGTTCGGCACGCCGAGTCGTCGTCGGTCGTAGAGGGAACCGAAGCCGAGCTCGAGGCCAACACGACCAGTCGGCTGCTCCTGGGCGCCGAGGCGCCGCCGCGACCCAGCGCTAAGCGCCGACGGACGGCCCCCGTCTGCCCGGCTCGCAGTCGCGGCGGCTCTCGACTCTCGACCCGACTACCCGGCTGCCGGTAGCCTATATCGATTGAGGGGCCGAGTCAGTCACAGCTCCACAAAGAAACCGGCGCGACTTGCCAGCCGTACAGACATCGCGGCGTCTGTGCGGCTGGCAAGTCGCGCCGCCGCCAAGTTCTTTGTAACGGCGTCTCTGCTCTGACTAACTGACTGACTGACTGGTAGCAGTGGCAGCCCGCAGCCCCTCAACCGCAGTGGCGTAGCGAGGGGGCGAACCGCCTTGGGCGGCAATTGCCCTAGTAGGGACGGCATTTTGATCCAAGTTTTTTGCTTTTGATAACGTTTTATTTGCTTGTCAGGAAATTTCGGGAAGTTGATAACGTTTTTTGCTTGTCAGAAAAATTTCGGACGCGGCACTTTTTTTCTCGCCACGCCACGGCTCAACCGCACAGTGGCGACTCCACCGGGGGGGCAGTGCTCTCCTATTGAGTGCCTGCCCCTGTTGGGACCCTATACCTAATGCTACATACATTAAACAGCAAATGGTTGGCCCCCATGATTAGAAGTTGCCCCCCCTAACAGCCCCCCACTTGCCAAATCCTAGAGCCGCCACTGCAACCGCAGACTAAAAATTCAGACCAGAGGCAGGTCCATTTCTTATTAGAAGGCCCTGAGACAGTTTAGGTCCGTCGGGAAGGCCTATAGTGGTTCTCATACAAGGCAGACTCTCTTGAACCACTTTCAATCTTTTAATTATCAGTGTCTTATCCAGACTCCATGCAGGTCTTGAGGGGGGATTGAGGCTTTCGGGGGTAGAGGGGAATCAACTTGGTTAGAGGGGAAAAGACACAGTTCAGAGCAAAATTTGTGTAAGTGCTGGAATTTCGAGTATTTTTGTTGGGGGGGAGGGGGGGGTCTCCCCTCCTAACAGGCCTGTATAAAACACTGCTTTTCATTGTTACTATTATTATTATTACAAAAATAGGCCTACTGTTTCATCTTGTGAAACGTTGTCCTACAAGCCAGAGACGTCGATCACTGGTGGGGACTGCAGGTATACGGTCCCACCCAATAATTATAGTGAATGGGCATATAAAGGGGTATATAGTACCATTTATCCCTCAATGTTTTGTGCTTGTTTGCCTCTGAACGTTCTAAAGAGTCTGACAAGCAAAACAATTTTATCATTAGTCTTTTGTGCTTCTTTGACGTCCTAAAAGTCTGACAAGCAAAAAGGGTAATCACTAGAGAGTTTAAACACATTTTAAAACATTATTCTATCTCTCCCTCAATTCTGATGGCAGAAATATTCAAATACGCCCTTGCTACTAGCTTTATACCAAGTAAGTAAAATCTTGTGAATTTATATATAGCGTTTTCTGCTGCAGTACCGACTTTACCGCAGGAACTGTTCATCATCATCATCATCATCATCATCATCATCATCACCACCACCAGGGTTATTTCTAGGATTGTGAAGTTGGGGGTGTCGGTAAAATTTGGGGGTCTCTGCCGAATAAGTGTGAAAAAATGTCACCCCATGAAAAAAGTCTGACAGCCTGTGACAGGCACAAAACTCAAAAACCTTATAAAATTTTTAAAACAATCCTGACAACCAGAGGTGTAGATCTGTGTAAAAAGGTGGGTGGGTCCAAATGAAAATTTTAAATTGTGCTGTCACAAAACAATGTTTATTGAAACAAGCCTTGCCAGTGCTCAGTGGTAACAATTCAATACATTATTATAATTATCATACTTAAACCAGCAAACCATTGCACATCAAGTCATCAAGCATTGTCAAATGTCAATTATGTGAAACTCGATACATGAATGAATTAATTCCAAAGAGCCCATACCAGACAAAGGTCAATACAGGGCCTACCGGCGAACCAAAGACCTAAAAATGACAAAATGGAGTCGTACGGATGCGAAAATGTGACGTCACGTTTATCCATAGAGCTAAATAATACCTAGATAGCCAGTCAGACGCGAGGATAGGAAACATCGCAGGTCTTTCTGAGTTACATAATTGGGGGCAAAATAAATCTAGCTGTTCTCACTGCTTTACATAATTGTCTCGCGAATAATAATAAACAATTCATCTCAAAAAGTGGGTGGGTCCATTGCCTGGCCGGACCCAGCTCCTAAAAAAGTGGGTGGGTCCGGACCCAGAAAAACACATAGGATTTACGCCCCTGCTGACAACCAAAAAAAGTAATCAGAGAAATAAAGTTGGGGGTGTTACTTTTCGAATTGAGGGAGGGGTGTTCAGGGGCTATTTAGGGTACATACCATTGTTAGATTAGAAAATTTTGGGGGTATTGACCTCAAATTGGGGGGGGAGGATGTTAAGGGGGTGTTAAAATATCCCTGACTACCACCATCACTTTCTGCCTGTATGGCGGCAATAGTTAGATACAAAAGTAACAAAACATTTCCACTGTGCTCGATCTTGTGTTAATCCGCATCCTTCTACAGAGCAAAGACACTTGAAGGCAAATAATTCCAATTAGGCTAGCTGCCAGCAGCCCTTTTACAAAGCGATGCCTACCAGATGGTAGTTGGAAGCTTCTCCCACACTGACTACAGTAGAACCTCGTTATATCGAAGTTCAAGGGACCGTGATAAATACTTTTATATATCCGAGGTTCGATATATCCGATTCCTGTATCATTAACACTGTTTTGGCGGGACCGGCGCTCAAACTTCGATATAAACGTGATTTCGATATAAGCGAGTTCGATATAACGAGGTTCTACTGTAGTTAGGTTTGATGTCCAGCTGTGGCTGGACATCAAACTGTGTTTGAAATTGTTAGAATCATTATCATAGGTTCAGACATCACAAATAACTTGTGTTTAAATGTAACCTATCATTTATAAAGGGTACAATTTTCACAGTACAGTATAAATTTAAGCACAATTTTTGGGGTGTCTGAACATCGAAAACATCCTTAGTTACTGCTTTGGTTGCTCCTGTTAAAACAGAATAGGCTAGAGCTGCTAGACTACAATTGGCCAATACCAATGATTATACCATTCAATGACGGAACACAAATAAGATTTTTAATGTATACATTAAAAATGTCAGGCCAATTTCAGACAAAAATAAAATATTCCTGGTTAAATTAATTTCACTGACAAAATTATTGAAGCTAAACGGCCTAACAACAGTCAAGACTTAAGCAAACTAGAGAAGAAATAAAACTGTAAGGAAGGCATCAGAAATATCCTGGAAACAAAACCCTCACCGGATGAAAAGAATTTGAAATACATATCGCCCAACACTGAATCAAAATATAAAATCACACATTGACCCCTTTACCATACATACAAATTTTGCAATCCGTCCACCTGGCGGGACATTTATCTTTGACCCTAAAGAAAATTAACTCAGGTTGCCTCGCTGGTGAATGGCTCATGGAGGCGAGTTAACTTGGGCTCCCTGGTAAAGGAGTTAATGAAAACTCATATTTTGGCTAAAAACAGAGTTAAAATAAAAGATTCTCGGGGAAATTAGTCACTGCACACAACTATTTTATCACTGTTTTACAAAATAGACTTACTTTCTTCTTCATTTTTCTGTGTACAATCTGACTCACATAAGTCATCTTCTAACTTAATTGTCTAATTCAACACCAAAGAATTCTTTCACTGTATTCAGTCATGGCAATAAAGTCCTTTAGCAAATACATTTCCATGGTGCAGTCAAGGGGTTAAAGTTGCACTTCATATCTGGTACATCACTTTATCTAGCCTAAATACTACAGGTAATAGACAACAAGATGGCAGAAGCCAAGATGTCTCCAGCAACAAGATTTTGGCAGCAAGACCTTTAAATTTTAAAAATCAATTACCAAACACATAAAAAGTAAATACCACTATTCTAAACTTTGAGAGGTACCATAAGCCAATAACTGCTACAGAAAACTGCTTGCTTCAAACAGCACAGACCACAAGCCACATACATGATTGACCAATGACCAAGTGCACATTTTAAACATCTTGGCATTACACACACATTCAAACACACTATCATGATTGGCTTGTCCTAAACACAACGGAAGGACCAGTTTTCCAAGGGCCGTGGAATTTTGAGCCGAGCTGTGGACTTGCCCATTTCTGCAGAATTCACTACTGGCCGATGATTAGAGACAGCATTGGCGAGGCGATCGATGATGCAATCAGTGACATAAGTATATTGGTTACTAAATAAACATTATTAAAATTGTTGATACAGTAGAACCTCGTTATATCGAAATTCAAGGGACCATGATAAATACTTCGATATATCCTAGGTTCGATATATCCGATTCCTGTATCATTAACACTGTTTTGGCGGGACCGGCGCTCAAACTTCGATATAAACGTGATTTCGATATAAGCGTGATTTCGATATAACAAGGTTCTACTGTACATCCATTGATTTGCATCATCTTATCAGCTATTGATGAATGTTACAACTGGTACACTTGTGTCAGACAGCAGCAAAAGAAGACTTGGTTGTAAATTCTGTTCAGTTGTCCATAAATAAAATTAATATTCCTAAGCATTCTCAATTTTGGAAAACTGTGGTACCTAAACAAAACCATTAGCACGAGGGCAGCCTTTAAAAAGACGTAACTTCTACTGCATGCAGTGAAAATATGCATATTTTATTATTGTACCACATAAGAAGAGATCTCTCAACAAGAGTCAACATTGAGTGCAAGAAGAGGCTCATCCAATGCTACATCTTCCCAGTGCTGATTTATGGATGTGAAACCTGGACAATAGACAGGAAGACTATGAAAAAAATCATGGCATTTGAATTATGGTGAATACAGAAGGATCTTGAGAATCAGCTGGATGGACAAGGTTACAAACGACAGAGTCCTAGAAAGAAGCAAAACAACAGCAACGTGGAAACGGGAAATAAGAAGAAGAAAAATGTCCTATGCTGGTCACATCATGAGGTTCAGCTGGAGACCTGCCTCTGGTAATAATGGAAGGTAGAATAGAAGGAATAAGGGGAAGAAGGCGACCGAGAAGAAGCTGGGTGGACAACATCTTTGACTGGACAGGCACAAAGAACTATGGAGCCCTAAAAAGAGCGGCAGAAGATATAGAGAAATGGAGGAAAATGACTGTCAACCCTCTGATAGAGGACGACACATAAAGAAGACCACAAAGTGCATAAATTGCATGCAATACACATACAATACAAAAAGGGTCACCAAACTCCAGCCTGGTGACCACGTCTGGCCTATTTGCTCGATAGACCTAGGCGTGGTGTCACTAATTTTTGCAAATGTCACCTTTTTGCTAACGTTTTGGCACATAAATATGTTGGTTCTCTGTTTTTGTGCGTATTGCAAGCCACTTCAACCATGGCTAACGTGGAATGCTAAACTTAGTTTTTATTCTTTTTTTGCAGACCCTCCATTCTGGCCTGCAAGAATTGAACAGACTGGTTATGTGGCTTGTGCTTCTCATTCTCTCAGTAACCAGCTTGCCATAAAAAAAATTGGTGACTCCTGCACCATAAGTAAAGCAAATACATGGTTAATACACATAAAAAGATTTTTAGTGTATCTACAGACATTTCAGAAACACGCCAGCTCGACCAAATGCAATTAAATATAATTAATAAAAAAAACATAACAATTATCAGCAAGAGACAAAGCTATATTCAGAAAATAAATTTTTATAGCACACAGTCAAGATATTCTTGTAGAATTATTGCTACAAATGACTAACATGGTCTCTGATAGGTTAAATTTTTATCCCAGTTTTCACTAAAATACAATAATCACAACTACTCTGTAGTTTTACAAGCAGCCAAAGAAATAAACTCCAGGAAAAACTTGATAAAATATAAATTGATTAAACACAACAGTAAACTGATCATCAGTCTGGCAGCCAACAGGAATATGTGACGCAAAAGTTCAACTATACAAACACAAAGGTACCATCAGTCATATTCAAATGACTCATTTAACGATCACAACTCGCAACATGTATAACCTGTTTATGCTCAATTTTTAATATTACCAACAGAAACTGAAATTATACATTTGTTCCCTGATAACAAGCTTGTCAACAAATTCGCGTGCAAGGGTAGCTGATAGGCACTACCACATCAGCACAACTTTAATTATGATCCAACTCATTAACGGTCCTATAAATGGATTTTCTCTATGGCATTTTCACTTGACATGAAAGAAGCAACTGAAATATCAAAACTGAAAGGAACCAATATAGACAATTCTAAATGCAGCACATTCAAGGAACAGCAGTGCAATGGACACCTAAATTATATGTTAAAGCAAACTGTTTAAATTAATAAGTAGACCTAACAATAAGTAAATAATAAATTAGTTGCAACAATAATAGTACAAATAGAGCACAATTTTTAAAACCTGGTAATATGCGTGGAATAAATATAATTCATGTTCTGGCCTTCCATGACTCACATTTTGCTTAACTTCATATACAACTGCCATAGAAGGCAAATATATAATTGAAGCTAATACTAAAAATCAGATTCATTGGCTGTAACAGGCTTCCACAATCTAATGTCTAAATTAGAACCAAACTTTTCTGTAGTATCTTGGGGAAAAAATACAAACTCAGTTCGTATCCCTGCACAAAGCACTTTACAGTGATAAGTGAGCATGTATAATACATATGCCAATAGAGTCACTTGGACAGTCATGACTAAGAACATTCACAAAAAGAGTTCAAGGATTTTGATATACAAAATCAAGCTACATCCTACGTTTATATAAATAAATACAGGAACAGTTATCTAGCAACATAATTCAATAGCAACTTTAACTTACAATTAACTGTGTCACACACAGTGATTTTACATCTCTCAAAGGATTCATTTTAAAAATCCTGAATAAAAGAACCTTTACCTTAACAGAAAAGGTCAGTTGCAATCCAAAGTTTAATCATCAGTATAAACTGTTTCCAATGTTTCACTCTACATCTGCAATGGTTCTTTCAATCTCATATACTGAGACAGTTCATGGCATCCATGCTAACCCGGAACTCACTTCCTTGATTTGCGTGCACTACAAATTCTCGATATGACTCAAAACCCGTCTCTCTCTGCTATAAGCTTATCCACCACTGACTGTCATCTGATAGTCAGGCCTATCAGATATCCTTGGACTTGTTACTTATGTAGATAGGATTTGGCACACTATTGGCAGATGTTTCTGTACCTAAACGAGTGGCGCTACAGACGTTGATTGGATTTATGGAGCTAATACCAGCCATAATCACAGTAACACAACAGGTCCACACAATACGTAAATCATAAAGCAGAATATTTTAACACTCTTTTAATGTAACCAGAATATTACTTTTAACAGAATCAAAATTTTAAGAAAATGTATCATCGCTTATAAAAAGACAGCTTCTCCTTTATGATCTTTAGAATAAACAGACAGAAAGATAGACAGCAAGGCAGATAGAGAGACAGATAGAAAGACATACAGATGTGCAAACAATAACAGACAGACAGACAGAGAGACAGATAGAAAGACAGACAGATGTGCAAACAATAAGAGCCAGAATGCATAACGAGCAAAAAATGAATACAAATATATTAATAGTAAGTTTCATTATCATTGTCAATGCTTACAATCAATCATACTGCTGGTTTACTGTCCGAGTCATCTGCGAATAACTCTTACCAGCATTCAAGAATAAAATGTCCTATGCACACAACTTCATTCAACCAAGTAACATGAGCCACAGTCTGCAGAATCTAGAATTTTTTGTACTGAATTCAGAAGAGACTGAAATGGCAAAAATTATTCCAGAGTAGAAACTTGAAATCATTAAAATACCCCTAGCATGCACAGTCAATAATAATTATGTATCAATAGCGTTTAACATACTATTACAAACAGCAAATTTTATGGGTGTGACACATTCAGTACCCCAAGTTACGATGTTAATTTAATTAAATACCGAACTACACGCAAGATTACAAAGATAAACATGATTAATTGTGGATTTCAGTCTATCCTTTGGTCAAAACAAGTCAGCACATAGCTGCACGTTGGACTTATCTCAACATCATCACCTGACAGTCTTTGACTAAGATGTTTCTGAGTGTTGCCTTCAGGGTTTCTTTCTCTGTTAATTTCTCTTGGAACAAACCTCGCATTGTTTTCGTTTGGCTACCTCCGTATTCGGCTGCTAATCCACTCCAATCCTTGGTAAAGCCTAAAGCAATTTCATGACAAACCCAAGATTACATATCTGCAGAATCTCATTTTGCCTAATAACTTAACTTTCGTGCCATGAATTTATTAGCAAGAAATCAAACCATACACGTAGTAACATATCTAACTACATAAACCACTTTCAAATAAAACCATAAAATTTAACAGATTACTCAAACATCATTGACTATAAAATACTCGTTAAATAGAGGAAATGTATACATGTACATCAACTCTGGCTTGAGATTCATGCAGGTGGCAAATAAATGACAGCATAGTAAGAAAATAGTGGTGAAATGAGACTACCTTGTCTATCAAATAAATCACTTTCCTCCAGCAATATCAATAACTGTTAACTTCATCCTCTCAATAAAATGAGGGCAAAAAAGTTGAAACAATTCGTTGACAAAAGAAACAAAAAAGTTACTTTTCCTCATATAAATAAAACAATCGAAATCAATTAAAATTACATTAAATTTTAATAAATATTATATCCTTAATAAAAGTCACGAAATTCACAGATTGCTGAAGGTTTTCAGAATATAAACAATTGAATTAATAAACAATACACTGAAAACCCAACATGGTCTAATTCTCTCAAAAAATATAACATGTTTTAATAATAAGAAATGGAAGTGCAGACATCAAGCCATTAGTTCAGAGAGGGATTAGTAAAATAAGGCTGTCTAGTGAAATGCAATCATTATAAAAATTTCAGTCAGGCCACTGCAGTGCAAGACAGTTCAGAACTCTTGCTTTTGAATTGTATTATGCCAAAAGTCGAGGTCATTATGAACGGATGTCATATTATCACAGATGAGCATAGAAGATGTCTTTCAGACGTCAAAGCATACAATTGCTCACCAGAGTCGAACCTGGATTTAAAATCAATTATTGCTATTATTATTATTATTATTATTATTACTATTATTATTATTAGTAGTAGTAGTAGTGGTATTTCTCAGTTTTTCAAAACACAATAAGTCACCCACAAAGTGACAAAGTGAAAAATCGTTAAGTGCAGAGCAAGTTGGGGTGAACAATCTACCCAAGGTCATTACACAGTGGGTAGGGTCAGATTTTACCTGTCACCCTCCGGTTGCAAGCCCAGAATCCTACTGCTACTAAACCTTTAATTGCACAAGGGCGTCTTGCCAGTAGAGAACTATAAAGTATTTCCTGGTATGACATTAACATATGTCATATGCTATACTGAAATGACCCTGAAATGCTGTAAGTTTACCCTTCTCCAGTCAGTGCACAGCATCCCTGTATGTGCCAGCCCTGGTCTTTTATGGAGGTTAGATTGAGCTGCCGTGAAATCTCAGCGGCCGACATGGCACCCTTTAAGTCTTGTTTGTTAGCATATATTAGAACAGCAGCCTTCTTCAAGTCCTGCAAGAAAATTAAACATGCACATGAAACACAGGGAGATAGAAAAACAACTTTGTGTTTATTGCATCTATTTACAGTTTATTGGCATCAAGTAACGAAAATCTATGTCATAACATCCGAGACATTGTCATTCAAGAAGGTTTGCTGATTCATAGTTAAATGTACCTAGAACCAACACTGAAATTGGTAGCAGAGCTTTTTCAATTTCTGGGCTAAACATCTGACACTCTCTCCCTCTGGTTGTCTGACCTTCCAATAAACTGAGTATTTTCAGACCTAAGATTAAAACACATCTCTTACAATTCACATCTCTTCCAATTATCATTTTGTCCACAGTCTGTCTTGCTGATTCATACTGATTGATCTCTGCAATGACCTGGTATTTTGCAGATGAATTTGAAGTACCATCAATAGATAGTTTGATACCCTTGGGTACTAGAAATGGTGCTATAGAAGTGCACAATTATCATTATTATTATTACCAAGTCAAAATAGTAAAGAGCCTAACAACAAGACGATCAAAAAAGAAATACCAAGCCATGAATTAAATCTAGATATACAGCCAATCACTAGGTAACTTCTATCTGCTACAATTCAACTCAGGTCTTCATTACTATTTCATTGCACAAGAGTGCACAAATGACAGCAGAGATTACTCTCAAGTCTAGTCCTGGTATCAGTGCAAAAATAGTTTTAGCCAGAAAGCTGAGCGTGGCCCTCGTAGAACGCATTTCCTTTTTTCAAACCGTTATTAGATCATAGGAGAACAGGGACAGAATATTACGAGCAATCAAAGCCATCAAGCTGGCATATTGTAATACTTTGCACACAACCTAAACAACTTCAATAACAAACAGGTCAATGAGTTCAGCAATTGAGCACATTCTAAGATCAAAAAGAAATAACACGCTATTTATGTTGTCCAGAATAAGCCACTTGTAAATTGTAATAAATCGACCTCTGATCTCAGAGTTACTCATAACATCTGGCTAACTATGAACACTACAGTCCTGGCAATAACAACCCATAAAGAAATGCAAACAAGACTGGCAAAATAAATAAATATAAAAGAAATTAGAAGGAAATATAGTCAACAAACTCATTTTTAACAAGCACTCTAAAAACTATCCAGATTTTATCAGATATTCTTACAAGCCCTTCAGATAGTGTGTCTTACTCTAGACATTTTAACGTACCATACATGAATTTTTATCCTACAAATGAAAAAAAGAAACAAAGTCCAATATTAAATGTAAGGAGTAGGAAGTTATCAGAGTGGTAACAGCATTGGCGTGGCGATCCAAAAGTTGTGGGCTCGATACCTTAAGAAGCGCTAAGGTTGACTTGGTCTTCGCTCGCTAAAGAGCAGTGGCAAAACGAGTAGCAGTGGTATAAGCTGCACAAATTAAACAGATACACTACAGCAATTCACTGGCCACGTATCTTTGGCATTGCACACCTGGTAGAAGGAAGGGCTATAGCAATGATCAGCACCGCCCCCCCCCCCAATAGCCCTGTAGGCTTGGGAGGGACTCTTTTGATGGAATGCCCAATAAAATTAATATTAGCACGATGGCTATTAGAAAATATGCAAACTTCTAATATAATCGGCAAAAGAATCTTTTAAAAAATTGTTCTGAAAGTTGTATTCAGTGCACTCTCAAGAATTTATTGCTTTAGGCAGCACTTTTTGCCAGCATGAATTTTGCTACAACATCATCCAACATCAGTCATTAGCAGGTCATGGACTACCACAAACAAAATCCAGTCACTGTTCCATGCTACCACAACTAGTAAATCACTACAGATATGCTGAATGCTAAAGAATTCACCTGCATGGGAAATCACAAAGGCTCAATCTAAACCACAAATATAACCAAAAATTGCTTTTTCATGTATCTGAAGAGATTATCTCTAAGTATCACTTCATCTGCAATTAAAATCAGGTAAATATGATAACTTTGTACTTGAAATACACACATAGATACATACATACATACGTACATGCATAAATACATACATATGCTGTCTTAAAATAAGATCAGTTTATTTCATACCATATCTTAACCCTTAAACTACCAGATATTTGTCACTACATGCAGCATAACCAAGTATACTCGGTCCCAGGTTTTAAGGGTTAAATTCAAATAGCATTTAATAGCAAGCTATCAATACTCTGTATAAGAGTGTCTTATGTAAACTCCCTAGTAATTATTTATAATTGTTAAGCCTGCTGCTAATCACCTTGAAAATAATATACAGAATAAAACCAATACTTAACCCTTTTGCTTCGAACCCTTCAGGCAAAAAGTTCATAAACCAAGCCCATTATAAGACCTTTCAGGCTGAAGGGCCAAGTACATCGATAATTAATGTATGGCAGTTCAGAACACAGTATGTTCAGTATTTAAATGTACTGATAGACAGTTCTGCATTGTAATTTGACTTTACCTATGCCAGTACATGAGGAAGAGTTGCCATTGTAATGAAAGGGTTAATATTTTAGTCTATCTGTTTCGACATAATTAACATTCGTGTGCTCGTGCTTACTGGCCTAGAAAAGGATATTAACGCAAATCGCATAGGATCAAATTAACATCACGAATATGCATGCTCACCTCACAAGCTAGCATTCGATACAATTCCTCCTTTGTTATGCTCAGTCGCTCCCTGTCTGTGCTGTCAATGACCAAAATGACAAACTACAACAGAAAATCATTCACACAGCGATAATATCTGACAACAAATTGAAAGCCTTGTTCATATCCATACCACTACCAAACCACGATGCCTACTGCACACAATTCACTGTCTATGACTGTGCATCAAGTTCAGGGATAAAACATCTGTAAGCATTAATTTAAAAAGTCAAATAGGCCTACACCATCAAGACACCAGTGCAATAAAGCATATCAAGCATATACATAATAGTCAATTCAGCTTTATAGTGACTGGTATTAACAATAAGAAAATGAAGGGGACTAAGTGTTTAAAAAACTGCTTGCCATTGCCATCTAAGTGGTCAAGACATACAAAGAATAATTATTAGAAGACATGAAAAGTAAAGAGCTATTTGTTGATCAGAATAAATATAAAAGAACTATTTATTCACTTCTAGCTTCCACGTAATACAAAATAAAAATCTTCTCTTTATGCAATTAAGTGTGTCGTTTCTTGAGTAGAAAACATTTTGTCATGTCAGACAACTCCAGATCATCATTTAATCAGACAGCAATGACTCAAAAACCATGAATCACATCATATTTAGCCTTTCTCACACAAACACCAAGTAGGCATTTATCATCAAGTACATCAATTTATCTGAGCATTTAAATGTAACTGAGCACAGGTCCCCAAAGCTTCAACACCAAAGCCAGCTACTGCTCTGAAGCTATAAAAACAAAAACTTGTAAGTCTGTAAGCAGTAGATATGAAAGCCATTTTCTCCTTCAAAACTGATAAAAGTTCTAAAGCATGCAGGAGAATCATCTAGAAGTTTAGTATCTTCATAAGTGCAGCTCTTATTGAATAAAATAAAGGTCTGATCTCTCACTACATATATCCACTGCTTTATATAGACACAGAATACTACGAGAATTTGTCAACACTTCTTACTAATACTAAGTTATGGATGACTTTAAGCTGATTAGGTATATTTCAAAAATAACAACCTCACATATTGCAGAATAAATTCCTAATAATTATATTGAAGGCAAAAATTAATCCAACCGTTTTACCGTGGACCCCCAAGATAGCTTGTCTGCCAGAGGCATTGTCGATATATCGTGCATGACAAATTACCGCGACCTCATGTAAGAAAGTCATGCACTGCGGTAGCTCAAATTAACTCATCCTAATGTTAATTTATGGAGAACGCTAAAATAAAGTCAAATGACTGTTGCTGATCAAACTTTCTTAGTATAACTTGCATAAAACCATTCAAAACAATTGAAATCAAACACTTTCTGAAAGTGTGTGTAGTTTTAAAATTTCCCATAACTTCTATAATGCATCTTAGTTTGAACTCTATTGTTATATATTACCAAAACAACTTAACAATGATATTACTAAATTTAAAAATACATCATTTTGGAAATTTTTCTAATTTCTTTCACATGGTATAATAGTCACTTTGGCCAAAGGTCAAAGCACTGAGTACCGACACACACCTGCTACAAGGGTAAATTAATGTAAAAAACTGATATTGCCAAAAGGGTGTTATTAAATGCACAGAGACAGACTAACAATGGGACAACTGCGGTGTCAGTTAAACTTGAATAGAAAGGACGCCACACTGAGAATTACCAGTAAAAATCATTGAACTTCTATAAATAACTCTTTTGAATAATTGTTTTGAAGAATCTGAGGGAAAGAACCTTGACAATTGATTCCTACAAAACTCAGATAAAAGCCAAATGAAGCCAGGTAAAAGAACAGCAGTGAGCAAGCATTCACCACTAAATTGAAGTTGAACCAATGCAAAGTCATTTAAGTACGATTAAGCAAACACTTCAGAGTTGTCCTTATGCTGACCTAACAACAGCACAAAATGATCGGTTGATATCAGTGGTTCCCAAGCTTTTAAAGTGGCCGGCCAAATTTACCTGGTACTATTTTTGTACTTTGGGCCACAACATTCCCAAAAATATACAGATCAAGTGTGAAAAATTGTGACGACCGCTCTTATTTTGCTTGTCAGACTTATACAAGTTGTGTAAGACTTATAAAAGTCGTGCAATTTTCTTAAATTTCCTTACTAACTGTAATTAAAAAAAAAAATTGTTTGAACGTCAATGCATTTTAAAAAGTACTTTTAAAAAATAAAAAATTTCTAAAATATTGAGGGTCTTGTGGGTCACTTTATGAGTGCTGGCAGACCACAGGCCATGGTTTGGGAACCTGTGGGTTAAATCAATGAGCGCAGCACTGCAAATAATACCTCGGTATTGGCGTAATAGGTGTTCCAGGAAGCACGCAAAGATTCCTGCCCACCAATGTCCCACATGATGAAGTGGATATTTTTCCAAATAACCTCTTCTACGTTGCTTCCTATTGTCGGTGAAGTGTGAACAACCTCATTCATAAGACTAACACAAAGCCATAACAAATTAATTTAGATTTACAGGTCAATATATTAGAGAAAACCAAACTACCACAAATCGTGATATTTCTTATTTCAAACTGCAAAGTAGCTTTTATAAAAACAATTACGAAATAGATAGGGCAACTGAATTGAGTACCCCTAACAAAAAAGCAAATTATTAAATACCGAGCAACATACTGACTGAAAAGTCACAAGAAAAATGCTATGATATTGCATGTCCAATTTCTTGGCTGATTCTGCGTAATGAAACCTTTCTTCTTCATGTGCCATGTATTGCTATGTCAGGAACCATGGATTTCCACTCTTCTCTGTTTCTGGCTTTCCTTATCAGTTCAATGTTGTCTTTAGCTCTTGTTGCTTCTCTTAGACTGTATACTTTATTCTTTGTCTTCATCTTGCTCTTTTCTCCCCTGTTTTCCTGTTATGACTAGATTTTCCAATCCATCCTTTCTAATTAGATGTGCAAACAAATTCCAACTGTTGCTTTCTTATGGCTTTTAGCAATTTTCTTTTTACATCGAAAGCTTTTAGTACTTCATCATTGAAACTCATAACTCAACTTAAAACTAAAATTTCATAAATAATGACCTTTTCCATGCAAGTGAATTTTCATTAGGGACAACAACCTTTTATTTCGACATTAAAGTGCATATGCAACAGAACACAATATACCAATAGTCATCTGACTATTCAACAAGGAGATCAGATCTTTTAGCAGAAAAGGATCTGGCAACAAGAGTGAGATCTAAGCCAGATCTAAGATCTGCAAACTGATCTAAGATATGAAAAGATGCAGCTCATGAAGTACAGCCAAACTTAATTAGCTTATTCTTTACCCACTTAAAACTCTAATCAAATGCAAGATTCAATTAAAGTACTCACAATTGATACAAAATTGTTGTTTTTCCTGCATTGTCAAGGCCAACGATTATAACTTTATGTTCTGTTAAAACAAAAAATAAACCAGTTAGCTACACTGTGAAAAACAACTTCCAAAACACAATAAAAATGAAAACTGAGGCTAATCACAAGAATCACATGACAAAAAAATAAGACACCAAAATCCTCGAAAAGACTTCTTTGCATAATGATATTTAGATGGAAGTTTACAACTTAAGTGCAAAGGTTATTCTCAAAATGCCTATATACAGCAGATTATTTCCAAAACATACATGCAGTTCACATGAATGAAAGAAAGAAATGTGAATGAATTAATGAATTAATGCCCTAGCAACAATGGACTCTTAAAATAAATTTACATTACAGTGTATAGAGAATATGGAAAATGCAATAAAAGCAAACATAAAGTTAATATGCATGTAGTCTCCCATTAGACAAAACAAAAACCGATCAATAATGAGAGCACAGATTGAAAACAATAAAAGTTAGCAATCATTCAACTACAAATAAGCACACACAGCACAATGATATACAGAGAAAGAGAAACTGTCCAGTAATTGATTTTAAGACCACTGAAGTATTGATAACAGTAAAATCAACATATTACAAAAGCAACAGCTTGCCAACAGACTCAAAATAACAAAACTAAATAATAATAATATAATCACTCCAAGGCATAAAAACATACTATTTCTTTTAATTAAATTAACATTTGTCTTATTTTACTAGTAACGATGATAACTGCCACACACCATTAGCCCCCATTGGGCAGCCATGGTGAGTATACTTGCCATCAATTTTCCAGACCCTTCATTATTATTATTATTATTATTATTATTATTATTATTATTACTATTCCAGGACAATATATATAGCGCTGTTTGCCAGCAACCCCAAATATTCTCGTACAAAACGTAAACATAGCTTCAGTAGCTATCTACTTGAATATGGAATCAATATACCGAGATTTATCAGTTCTGCTAATTCGTCAAAACCCTGCATTTTCACCCAACCCCATGAAAAGTTGACAACTGAGATTCTCTTGTGAAAATGGTGCCAACAAAGCATTATAGAGCAATATTCTAGCAGAAAGCGACTATATATTGCCCAAATTTGGAAGCAAAGGCAATTAGAAAATGAATTCAAACGGAATTCTACAATGTTGGCCTGGAGTTCTCTTGGCATGATCAGCAGTTTCCATGACTCCTTCCCTGGGTCTTGGGGTTGAAATTCAGCAATTAAGGATATAAAATTATAAAGGAATACTAAATCTGACCCTTTATCAATTTCTATGTTTCCTTAGCTTCTAAATTTGAAAATCTTAAGTGTTTAAAATTATTTTAAATAATGGGTATCTCCAAAAATAAATGGATGCCATGGTAACTGATTTGAACAATTTAACCGGTACTAGATGGTAAAGGGGTTAAGATTATTTTAATGTAATTCAATTATCTCTTCTTCTTCTTTAGCTGATTATTACCAATTTTTTGTAAAATATATGAAACATGGGTAGTGAAGTTGGCTAACTTCTAATGCATTAAAAAATATATATGATGTGTGATTTGGTCTTGTGTTTTTACTATGTGCCATAAAACTGGTTTGCTCATGAACAATTGCTGTTTCAAGCTGATTCTTCACCCTGCTCAATGGTCACTCACAGGTGAATTTTGCTTGCGTGTGACACCAGTGCAATGGTCCTGTAGTGTGACACCAGTACATAATGGTCCTGTAATAGATGCATTCAAATGAATCACCATTCTTTGTGATCAGTATGAAGATTGATTGGGTCAATTCCTCAAACTGTTCTCCGCTTTTTCAAACTGTGACACAAATTTTGTGCAATAGGCTGGCTCAGTATAATCTCGCTCCGTATTTCATCAGTTCAACTGCAATGGTCCTGGTCCCGGTCCCGGTCTAAGTCCTGGTCCAAGTCAAGACAATTTGCAAGTGGCTACCTTCAGAAGAGCTTGTTCTGTCCCTTCCTTCAGCGGTGGTGGTTCATTTTTGACTATATTAGATTCTTCCAAGTTCGTGTCTTTCTTGTCAAAGATCTCTTCACAATTTTGTAATGCTGTTTTCATCACTCACAAACTTGTTTTGCATTTAAATGGAACTAGCTAAATCTGAGACATGACAATTATATCTAAATATTGATCATCACACAGGACTGATCCTACTGAGCCACTCCAAACCCAGTCATCGTTCCCTTTATTATTATTATTATTATTATTATTATTATTATTATTATTATTATTATAAAGATGGCAGTCGTCCTTCAATATCAGACATGCTACCGTGACCTAATAAAGCAGCCACGTACATTATTAAATAAATCCCAGCGTTCTGTAAGTAAGGACAGCGCTACATAAATCGAGATGATAGATGAAATTCACCTTCGGACGAAAAGAGACTCCAGAACTTTGAAAACAATAGACCCATGATATCTTCTTTGCGAGGCGTTCCGCCCGATTGTCAGACCGTTAGACACCGGCGGTCATGAAACTAACCCGGCGCTAGATGAATAAAGAGAGCTACAGTTGTGCAGTTACTGTCAGAAATGAGTAATTTGAAGACGAAAAAGCTAAAAAATATCTCAAAACTAACTCCTCGCAACAAAAGACGAAACATTAATGTCACTTCCGGTAGAACACAATCGACGATCAATCGTGCGTAAGTAAGTAGCTCGATCATGTGTCAATTCTCATTTGCGTGATGCAAATTAGAATAAATGTGTAAATTACAACAAAACTTCTACTGCGCCATTTGTTGATTAGCTGATAGTCACTACGAAATGGAATCGTAATTTCAGATCAGACCCAATGAGTCAGTCCTGCTTTACGGTTCCTGTGATGGCGGATCAGCAGCAGAGAACAGATGACATGTGCAGCTAACATTGCCAGATGATGACGAATCTGACCAGCATTTCAATAACAGGTTCATACTAGGAGCCGTCCATAAAGTACGTCACGTTCGAGGAGAAAGAGTCTAGGGAAGTGTGACAGTTTGTGAAAAAGAGAGCGTCAGGGAGTGGAGTAAAGATAGATCGCCGTGACGTCACGCTTTCCGTAAAGTCAAAGTCCTTCACGAGCCTCACGTGCTCATAGGGCGACGCTGATCTCAGTTTCTATAGCCCTCAGCCAGGCGTACGTGCAATGCCACGGATACGGGGCTAGTGTATCGCGTAGCGTACCTGTTTGACTTAACGCAGAGATTTTTGCCACTGCTCCTCAATCCTCATTTTACCACAGTACCACCGCGGAAAGGGCTGAGTCGACCTTTAGGGCTCCTGCGGGACACGAACCCGCGACCTCCTGCTCCATTGTTCAACGTTGTTACCCCTCTGCTAACTTCCCGCTCCAAGCCTACAGTACATATAAAAACCTGAAATAAATAATAGGTCTAAATAGGGCCTACTAATAGGCCTAATATGATTTGGTTTAGGAGGCTAAGTAAGCCTGACAGCCTGTGTGAAAACCACTGTTGTAACTCTCCACATTCAATAACCAAGTTTTCTGAGATAACCTTTGAATCCGTTTACTGTTTCAACATAGGCCTACTGTTATATTTTACTTTCTCTTCAGATGGATGTAAGCTACGCCTCTATGGGAGGTCTGAGATTTGTGACAGGTTGTGACAGGTTGTGACAGATGTACAGTAGAAGAGGGATAAACATTGTCAAAACTAGTGTGGCTTAGCCTAACTGTACGGACTGCCCCTAATATATACCGTCAATGTTATACAAATAGGCCTGCCGCCTACCACTAACGGCTGTTAAGCCAGTTTAGAATGTCCTGTTTGGCAGTGGCTATTCTAGCCACCTAGACATTGGGGGAGCTTGGAATTCTTTTGTTTGGGAAGGACAGACATTGGGGAGGTCATACTGCTTGCCAAAATGTCGAAAAAATTGGGTTGAAATTCAAACTTGGGGGAATCTCCTCAGAGAAGGCCTAGAATAAACACTGCATGTTTGGAGCCTTAGGGTTAGTATCCGAGGTTATAATTTATTCACCCCTACCAGCGATCGAAACCAAGCTCTTGTCCCTTTGTAGGCCTATATTGTTCATGAAAATGAATAGACATACATGGCATGTATTTGTCAGTAAGTAAGTAGGCCTAAGTAAGTAAGTTTGAATAACCTGGCATCCTCCAGAGCTTAACTCTATACTGAAATATTAAGATTACACCAAATTTTAAACAAATAGAACACTTGCAGATAGATTACTGATAACGAAAGAGGAAAGAAACTCTCTGAAGAGCAATTAATAATTATAAAACTTGTTTTTGATGTCTATTAACCCCTTAACTGGGGACCCCGGATATATCCGTCCATTTTACATTGAGTAACAGTTAAATACACGGTTAAGGGGTTAAACCTGTTGTAGGCCCATAATGAACCAGATAGCTTAATTATCTATATATATAATTCTCGATGTCTGTCCGTCTGTCGCGTCTGTCCGTCCGCAACACGGCGGGTATTGCAAGACGCTGTTGTCATTGACAACCAAATATTGTTTAATCAAAACGGAGCGTTTAACGAAGCGTCTTAATTGCAGCTTAAACCCCCGACCCCCCTTCCCTCACCCAATCCCTCTCCCAATCGCCCAGGCCCAACCCATTCCCGCCCCGGCCCCAAACCCCTTTCCCCTTCCCTATCCCCATCTCCTTCCCTCTCCCCATCCCCTTCCCTCTCCTCATCCCCCAAACCCCCGTTCTCCTTCCGTCTCCCCAACTTTTTTCCCTCTCCCCATCCCTCTCCCAATCGCCCCCCCCCCAAACCCCCGTTCTCCTTCCGTCTCCCAACTTTTTCCCTCCCCATCCCTCTCCCAATCGCCCTGGCCCCAACCCATTCCGGCCTCGGCCCCAAACCCCCGTTCCCCTTTCCTCTCTCCATCTCTTTTCCCTCTCCTCATCCCTCTCCCAATCACCCCCGCCCCAACACAATCCCGCCCCAAACCCCCCGTTCCCCTTCCCTCTCCCCATCCCTTTTCCCTCTCCCCATCTCTCTCCCAATCGCCTCAGGCCCCAACCCATTCCAGCCCCAACCCATTCCCGCCCCGGCCCTAAACCCCCGTTCCCCTTCCCTCTCCTTATCCCCTTCCAACTACCCATCCCTCTCCCAATCGCCCAGGCCCCAACCCATCAGCGCTCCGCCCTACCCCACCGGCCCCAAACCCCGTTTCCAAACCTACACAACGCTGCTCCGAAAACCCGTACAACCCACTTTCCTCCTCCCAAATCTCCCTTCCTCTCCCAATGCCCTGCCCCCGTTATTATATATATTTACTCTTTCCTAACCTCAAACCCTATTTTTTTAATTTTACCCCTCAAGTGTGGATTAAATTTTCAGACGCTAAATCACCGTACTGGGGATTTTTAATTTTTGGAAAAGCGTTCTTCAGAAATGATTGATATAACGTTTTAAATTTGCTATATCTCAGGCTATATAGAAGCTAAAAAGATGAGGTTTGCACCATTGTTTACATTGTTTATTCCTCTTTCTAACCGTCCGTGCAAAACAAAAAAAATGGGGGTAAAGTCCACTTTACGGCCTAAAATATCACCCTCTCCCCCCGAAAAACTTTTAAAGCCCCCTAGCAAAATATTTTCAGCGGTAACCCCACTTTGGTCAGCGGCAAAGTTGTAAAGGGATGTCAGAGGAACAAAATAAACCAAAAAGTTTGAAAATCGGTCGATATTTGGCAAAGATCTATCAGTTCTAACCCGATGACCCCAATGTTTGAACATGAGTATTATCGGTGAATTTCGCGAAAGTTTTGAATTCTGCGAAAGTTTCCAAATTTTTTGAATTTGCTATATCTCAGGCTATATAAGAGCTAAGAAGATGAGGTTTGCACCATTGTTTAGCTTTTTTATTCCTCTTTCTAACACGCCGTGCAATACAAAAAGTCCAGCATTCACGAGCTTTCCGACAATCAAGTGAGAATGAGGAACAGGCGGTTGCTCGGCGTGAAAAAGCAGCACAGCAAACAAGAAAATCAAGAACTGCATGTCGTTCGACACTGCCAAATCATTACACTAACGTTGACTATCAAGAAAATCCATGCGAATGGGCGTTAACTCGGTTGAAAGAAAAGGCGGCGATTTAAGGAATTTAATTGCGCAAAATCCTATTGCATTTGCGCAAAATCGGGTGGTAAAACAGCCAATCTCCCCCGTCATTTTTGACGGGTAAACACCTAGTACTATATATAAATCATTACCAGCTCAGCTGTCATTTGACCTAATTAGGCCTATGTCAGCCAGAGTATCAATTCACATCACTACATTTAAAAAACTTTTCTGCGTAACCAGTTTTACGAGTCTTTTGAAAGCTCTGTGAAATGCCATAGGCCTATGACACGGAACCGACACGGTAACACGACAACTCGCCTACAGACTTTTGGTCGACCGAGAAAACGTCTACTACGATACATGGGTTAGGGTTAGGGTTAGTGTTAGGGCAGGTTTGAAATAAAATCGGTCAAGGAAGGGCACGACAAATCAAATTGTTCCAACTCCCTCGTGAGGTCGGCCTTTACGTGTGTGTGTGTGTGTGTGTGTGTGTGTGTGTGTGTGTGTGACTGTGTGTGTGTGTGTGTGTTAAGACACCAAATTTTAAACAAATAGAACACTTGCAGATATATTACTGATAATGAAAGAGGAAACTCTCTGAAGAGCAATTAATTATAAAACTTGTTTTTGATGTCTATTAACCCCTTAACCGTGTATTTAACTGTAACTCAGTGTAAAATGGACGGATATATCTGGGATCCCCAGTTAAGGGGTTAAACCTGTTGTAGACCCATAATGAACCAGATATCTTAATACGCGGCTCTTCCGTCGATCGCCCTACTAGGCCTTCCGCAAGATATTCGGCAGGACTTTCATTTAGTTGATGTCCCTCGTTCTCGTACAGTCAATGGCGTTAGTGTGTAGTATGATAGGGCCCTACGGCTGCATGGTGTGCTCTATTTCGAACACTGTAGACCGAAATGGAGAATGATATTGTTGGTTATTCTTGCAACGTTTAAAGCAATGAAGATGGGGCAAGAGGAAAATGTAGATTTTGGCGGAGAATTTCTTCAATTCGATTGGATTTCTGCATATCTAGGTCCTAATGCCCTAATCGTCTTCGAGAAAGCGGTTAATGAGCGTATAACTTAAGCGTCGAAGTGCTTCCAAACGATGTGTCGAATCTCGCCCGTTCGAACCCCGCTAACAACCGCATCTGTCTCGGACGATGTCAGACGATCTCTGTCATCGAGAGCAGACGTCGGAGTTCGGCCGAGCAGACGACGACGACGACGACGTCGTTAAGTGCGCTGCTCGGTCGTCACGTGATCAACGGAGTCATTTCCGGTGGGCTCCGAAGAAAACAAGACGCTTCGAGTCTTGTCTTAGCAGCTGACGTCTTCTCCATATCACAATCTGATTACGGCTCACTTCTGTCTGGAGGCGGTGGAGAAGGAGGGGTGGACGGGCGTGAGGGGCTGCGCGGGAAGAGGGAGAAACGGGGTATACGGGTGGGGTGGAAACGACCCCGGATAGAGCGTAACGAATCGTGTCTACGGCGCCCCAAGTAACGGCAACGGTCATAAAGACTTGTTAAGGTTCTTTCTTTTCCGACGTCTTCGTTAGTCTTTGACGCCGCGGTCGTTTCCTACTCATCAGTAGGGAACCAATGACAGCGGGAGGAGAAGGAGAAGTGACAGACAGACAGAAAGACAGACAGACAGAAAGGAAGACAGACAGACGGACGGACAGACAGACGGACAGACAGACAGACGGGCAGACAGACAAAAACAGACAGACAGACAGACAGGCAAAAACAGACAGACGGACAGACAGACACAGGCAGACGGACGGACGGGCAGACAGACAGACAGAAAGACAGACATACATACAGACAGACAGACAGACGGACAGACAGACGGACAGACAGACAGACAGGCAAAAACAGACGGACAGACAGACAGGCAGGCAAAAACAGACAGACGGACAGACAGACACAGGCAGACAGGCGGACGAACAGATAGACAGAAACAAAGAAACATGCAGAGAGAGAAAGAAAAGAGAGGGGAATGAGAAAGAAAAGGAGAGGGAAAGAGAGAGGGAGAGAGAGAGAGGAAAACGAGTTTTGGGAGTAAAGAGAAATGTCATGACGAGAAAATGAATAGATTACGTCTTTGAGACTTGTTTGCTTGCTACAAATAGTCTTGTCTTTTCAAAAGCAGTGCATGGGGGGGGTCGTGCCGTTTTCATCAGCGGAGTAGACGCTGCCTCGGTGCCTCACAGCTGATCGTTCGCTACTCACAAAGCTTCTAGCCTTTGTAGAGTCTCCTCGCAATCGGAGGGTCGCGGGGTCAAATCTCGCCCTCTGTTACCATGGTTACTGCAAAACGAGTTCCAGCGATATTAGACAAGTTGCTGAGTTACTAAAAATTATTGTTTGCGACGGAAGCATGGGACAAACGCTCCATTCATTTAATCATGCCTAAAGATGGTTAGAAATGGACTTGTTTCGGGCAAGAAACATTGACAACGACAACAACACAAGTACACAACTGGCAATACAATAAGAACAACAACAACGTCAACAACAACAACGTCGTCGCTTGTGTTTTTGACTAAAAGAACACATTGAAAGACAAAGGCCAGAAAGCGAAAGAAATCGCAGCAATGATTATTTAGGAGAGGATTGCGTTCAAATCAATAGCTATTCTATAAACTAATAAGGATGAAAGTGTGGATTCGAATTTTTAGTATTTTATATCAGTAAAGTCAAAATAAATTATGCCAAATTTTGGCAAATATCTTTTCGTGTCTCTCCGAAAGTTATCAAAAAAAGAGATATACTACAGTACCATTAACGTACGGTATTTAGAAGAGTAATGCGATATTTGAAGTTGAATATTTTTCACGATTAAGTCTAACGCTATTGACTTCACTAATTTATCAACGAATGAATATAGACCTAACCTCAGTTTGGATTTATTTTCCAATTTGTGAATAAGTATTACTGCAAAAGGATTCAAATTTAACTTTGGGAATTGGGTAGACCTAAATGTCTTTCTGTATACGACATTAATCGAAGTATAGCAACTATATTTGCAATTGTTTTAGGCCTACGAAAGCTTAAGCGATTTTTCGTAGTAAAGCTGGAAAAGGGACATAAGCTTACAAATGACGCATTTATGCCACAAACATCGCTTAGAGGTAAAGTAATAGCTGAACTCGCAGTTAGTAAAACTCTTTCGGTGTTACAGCCTCTCATGCTGACTCATGGGTATATACTGTACAGTAAAGGTCATAGAATATCAAGCAGATGGCTCCAGAGTCCAGATTCCTGCGATAAGATCACTCTGACAGAGCAAGACGATAAGAAGCGAAAGACTTGAAATGGAAATTGCTTATCGAAATCAGTTAATCCTCCTCTACAGAAAAGAATTGCAGATGGACGCAGACTTCAGAGACGTAGCCAGGAGTTTTATTGGGGGATAAATTTGAGGAGTATATATATTGTTATCATCATCATCATCATCATCATCATCATCATCATCATCATCATCATCATCATCATCATCATCATCATCATCATCATCATTTCCTTTTTCCTTCAGTAGTTGAAGATAAGTTGACATCATGAATCAGGGATTTCCAGGTAGTTCTTTCTTTTGATGTTTTTGCTATGTTGTTATATATTTATAATATATATATATTATATATATACAAAATCATATATGTTATATGTATGTGCTATATATATTGTATTATATATACTGATTTTATATATACTGGTTTTGGGAGCATATATACCGATTTACCCTCCCCGTCGCTATACGCCCCTGCGCTCAAAACCAAATATTTTGTGCAAATTAAGATTTTGGTTTTTATCTAAGATCCGACTCGTGCCCGACCGTCGATATTGCGTGGAACTTTGCGATTTCTTCACCTCGGGATATATGACTGCGCATCGTGACAGAGAATGCGCCGAATGTACGCGAAATTCTTGTCGTCCGTGTGTGCGTGCGTGTGTATGTGTGTGTGTGCGTGTGCGTGTGTGTGTGTGTGTGTGTCACGATGCCATCATCACCACTGCGGGCTGACAGTGCCGCGGTCGGATCTTTAGCTTCCGTCAAGGAAGGAAAAACAGGGAAAACAAATGACTGTATTTCCGTGTTCTTGACCGGTTTTCGCAGCCATTATTTTCTGCGCCCGAGTCGTGCCAGAACGCCGGCTTCCCCGGCCAGTACGTGGAAATTGTCGTGCGAGGCGCACACTCCGCCCACAATTATAGACGCTTCAATATCCGTTTTGGCAGAAAATGGCCGAAAAAATACGACGGGTGCCGCTAACGATTTTTCAAAGCACGCGTTTCTCTGTCATATAATTTATTCATGACTTCTCTTTCAAAGAAGATACAAACAGGCGAATGTAATTGGAGCTTCGAAGCCGAGAGACAGTTGAAGGGAGGACGGACCGAAGCCCCCGGAAAGAAAAAAATACGGACGATCTCGAAGCGACGTCACAGACAATTACAGCAGCTCGCAAGCTGGCTGCAGGGCGAGAGAGGGGGTGTTGTCGACCCCCATCGATTCGTTCGGTCAATTTCCCGTCCCCAGAGGGCTTGACATGGCGCGAAATGGGCGTGGGAGTGGGAATGGTTGGGTCGGGACAGTTAGGTCTTGGACAAATCCTGTTGTTTTAAGGGCAGGGCGGGAACAGGGCGTAGCCAGGAATTTGATTTCGGTGGGGGGTATAATGTGATTTGGGGGATATAAATCTTTTAAAAATTTGAAAATCTTAAAAAATACATTAAATTTTTTTAAGTTAGCCTGATTTTTGTTGGTAATATATACCAATATACCCCTCGGTCCCTTCCCCGTCGCTACACCCCTGGACGGGAACCGGGCAGGGTCTATTATGCTGTCGGCCGGCCGCTCCAATCGCTTACGGCGATTTTGTTCCGCAGACATCCTGCATGGTAGATGCCGTCATGTATAATGCACGCGAGTATGTTGCGGAACGGAATTGTTTATTTCTACATCCCTGGACGATAAATGAATGACCATCATCGATTCTTGGTAGAGAGAACGTGAGTAATGGTTCGAATTCCAGGCGCCGGCCGCGCGTGGCTTAACGTTAACTCGGATAGTCCTATACGAGTTCCAGTCAGTCATTATCTGTGAAACTGTTATCGGCGTCCATCTATCAATGCTCTTACTGTAACTTATAGTTATATTGCAGTAAACCAAAAAGCAACGAATGTCAATCGATCATCTCTGATCATGATCATGGCAATCATAGCAATGTACAGGCATGTCAGTACAGTGATCCATCTGATCGTGATCGCCCGAAGGTCAAAGGTTAAAGGTCAAAGGTCGTGGCAAAATGGCGGGAACGTCGGCTACGAGAAAACTACTTCGATGCTAATTGATTCCAGTCGAAAAGAAGGGTGTTTCGTAAAAGAGGGAATGCATGGAATAATTGGTTTTGAACTGTTTTGACGATGAGAGCAAAGTTGTGTGAAAACCAACCTAACCAAAAATTTGTCTGAGACTATGCCTAGCAATGCCCTCTAATCAGATATTGTATTCTGTCGAATGTTAATTCTATCTAAAAAAAATTGCGCACATTGTAAAATTTTAAGGAAATGCGAATTCATCTTGAATATTATAAGAATGCGATACCACGGTCGACAGTTTAGAAAAGAAGACAAGATTAATCGTGAATGAAAAATGAATTTGCAACAATCGATTTGAAAGATTACACAGAGATGTCCATGGGTCCATTTTTTTAGAACCCAACCCATCAAATCTCCAACCCAACCCATGCCGATAGGCCCTAATAGGTTTACTTGACCCAATCCAACCCAATCCACTGTAATACATTACAGTTTCTTAGACCACGACTTATTTTCTGATCCAACCCAACCCAATCCACCATTAATATGGGAAAGTCTGACCCAACCCAACCCAACCCATGGGTTAACCCAACCCATGGACGTCTCTGAGATTACATAGACCTACTTTCAACAGATCAAAAATTTCCAAAAAAAGAGAAATCTGCTAAAAGAGCATTTCTAGTGAAAAGCCGGACATACAGTAGATAAGCACAGCGAACCAAACAGTGGGTATTTTGACGATATTTGCGCGACCACTGATGAACAACAGTCCATGAGGCATATTAAGCAATAAGCAACGTCTAGAATTCATCTGCTGTTACTGTAGGGGCCTATATGTATTTGGAGCACTCATTTCTTACATCAGAGGCGGTTCAGAGATTCGATTTGGAGTGGCATTCAGTAGCGTCAATTCACACCTTTCTTGGGGGAGATAATTTGTTGGAAAATTTGCAAATTTTTGATACTTTTTGGCAAATTTTTGGCAAATGTTGCGATTTTTGTACATTTCACATTTATTTATTCATTTAATGCATTATACATTATTTCTTCATTTCCTTGGGGGGTCACGGCACCTGTCCCCAAATGACGCCCCTGGTGGCACTCCGTGTCCTGTAGCACTTTCCGTCCCTTCAGCATAAATTGACGCAAGCTGTTCAAATTAATTGTTGAAAGAGAAGAAAAGACGACGCTCGCTTTTTATCCGTGCCTTGGTAACTTCTTTGGATTTTCACGGCGATGAGACAAATAAAAATGTTGGGGTGGGATGGGGTGAGGATGTGCCTCCCGTGCCCCCACCGTAGATCCGCCGGTCTTACACTCAGCGGGACCTTCATACGTGCAGAATAACAGAATAAGCAGTGGCGGTTCCAGGATTTGGCAAGTTGGGGGCCGTTGGGGTGGAAACTTTTAAGCATGGACAACCATTTGTTGATAGGGATGTAGTAGTAAGTATAGGATCCCAACAGGGGAGCCACTGGAAGGCCAGGCATTCAATAGGGAGGAGGCACGGGCCCCAGGGCCTCACACGTGGAGCCGCCATTGAGAATAGGCATGACATTCTTAGCTGATACAGTACATTGAAATTGTCTTGGTCATCGGGTCGTTTGTTTAGCACCGTTTGATTTTGGTTTTCGTGACGGCGATGCGTGGAGTTTATTATTATTATTATTATTATTATTATTATTATTATTATTATTATTATTATTATTATTATTATTATTATTTTATTATTATTAAGTTATTATTATTATTATTATTATTATTATTATTATTATTATTATTATTATTATTATTATTATTATTAGCTAGACAATTTATATAGCGCAATAATCATGGCAAAATGGCCAAAGACAAGAGCGCTTTACAATACTACGTATGACTACGGAGTTTGCTATACGAATTTTTCGTGAGGTCTTATTGACAGAACCTGCTAAGCCGCCTCGTTAGGCCGTTAGACCTGTGACAGTCGCCAGTGACGGCTAACCATGCATAGCATTTGCTAAAGAGTTCTTGTCTCGGTTTCTTGTTTTTTTAAAAACCGAATGTCGCATGTCCGGTCAGATATTGTCGCACTGACAGCGACTATAGCCATATTTCCGGGTATCGTTTTTGACATAATTCTTTTCTCTCTGGAAGTTGTAGAACTTCCAACACATCAGCTGTGGGTTTCGAAACATGTCTGTCTGCCGTTCGCATGTCAGACTCTCTGACATGGCAAATTGGGAAGACTGGAAAATCCCGTTATTGCGAATCTGGTCTCTGCCCTCCTTTCGATGTTTTGATGCGACTGCCTACCAGAGGCGTAGCGACGGGGTATATCGGTATATATACCCCCCAAATCAGTCTACCTTAAAGTTTTTTATGTGATTTACATGTGGTTATATGTGGTTTATATGGTTTATGTGGTTTGTAGTTAAGATTTATACCCACCCAAACTATTTATACCCTCCCAAATCAAATCCCTGGCTACGCCTCTGCTGCCTACCTGGATCTACTACCTGGATCTACAACCGATTACGGACTATGGATTTCACCAAGATGGAACATTCGTGAATAAGCTGGTGCACTGCGCCAAGCTTTCAGGCAGCGCTATAGAAATGTCGTCTTACTTACTTACTTACTTACTTACTTACTTACTTACTTACTTAGATGCCAGTCATGCCAATATTGACCAGAACTTACATGTAAAATCTGTTCGATCTAATCGTAAAGAAGACTACTTGTGTGAAACCACTGTAGATTTTAAAACCTCTCTTCGAAGGCGAACATAGGCCTATATGTTTAGGATATAGGTCTCAGCATATAGGCTGGTAGGACATAATACCGTACAGCCAGGTTTCATTTTCCATAAGATTTCAGTCGTCATCATCAGTTCAGCGCAAAGTGTGGAAACGAGCGGCAACATAAAGACAGCATTGCCGACTAAGAGTGCTTATTATTTGACCGTGTGTTGTGCCTATTCTAAGACGCGTCCGTCTAAAGACGGTGGGCGTCTGGCTCCTCCTTTCTCATCGGGGCTTGGCATCGGCTGTTGCGGAGTTTTTATTTGATCGTGTGTGTGTGGGGGTTGGTGGGTGTGCGTGGGCGGGCGTTCGTGTGTCTTCCCTTTCTCAACCCGGCCAATGTGTTTAAACAGAAGTTAATCCTGAATGCAAGATATATGGCGCTACAAAAATCGGATAAATGACCTCCGCTTATCTGGCTTTTAAACGTGCGTATAGGTCATCGGTTAGCAACCGAATAGCTAGCAGGAGGTCGTTAAGACGGTAACCATAAGAAGTACCAGTCGTTTAGGACCACACTTTAACAGTGGCGGCTCCAGGATTTGGCAAGTGGGGGGGGGCGTTGGGGTGGCCAACTTCTAATCATGGAGGGCCAACCATTTGTTGTTAGGTATGTAGTATTAAGTATAGGGTCCCAGCATGGGGCCACTGGGGGGCAGGCACTCAATAGAGGGGCACGGGCTCCCCCGGGCCCCTCCTGTGGAGCCGCCACTATACACTTTAACGCAGACTAGACCCTATAATTATGTAACATATCGTAACTCGTAAGTACTGTATAATTTATACATATACTACATTATATATATACATGTACACTATATATATACTATATATATACACAGTACAGTATATATATATATATATATATATATATATCATACATGTTGGCTAAGTAGGACATGCTTATAGCTAGCTGTATGCGCTTTCGTCACACCACCGGAGACCAGCGAAGTGCCGCGCTGCTGGAAAGTGTTTCTCTTTCCAGTTCAATTAACTCTTAACTCGAGGTACAGATCAGTCATAAATAACACTTCTAGCAGGTCTGCTTATTCTAATAAATGCCCGTCTACGTCTCTCTCTCTCTCTCTCTCTCGTTCGCTCTCCGTGTGTGTCTCTCTCTGACTGTCTCTGTCTGTCTGTAGCTCTTTGTCTCTGTCTGTCTTACTTTCTGTCTTTTCTTTCTGTCTCGCTGTCTCTCCATATTTTTGTATCTGCCTCTGTATATCATGACGTCTTAATTTAAGAGGTCTATATATATATATATATATATATATATATATATATATATATATATATATATATATATATATATGTATATATATAGTATATATATATATATATCATGCATATATAGTATATATTACACACACACACACACACACATATATATATATATATATATATATATATATATATAATGCATATTGGTAAAGTAGGACGTGTCGAGAATTAGTGTCTATTGAGAACCAGAAAAGAAAATACGAGATTTCCTCAGCACAAGTCACACCTGCCAGGGCACCTGCCACTGCCATCGAGCCGAGATAGTCGTGCACGCCGGGTTCGATCCCGACTCGTCTGCATGCGAAATGACGTATCCAATGACATATTGGATGCCGCAACTGACGACGACGACGGCGGCGGGAGGGAGAAAGAGAGAGAGAGAGGGAGGGAGAGAGGGAGAGAAAGAGAGAGGGAGAGAGAGAGAGAGAAAGGGAGAGGAAAGCATCTAAGTAATCCTGTACAGATGCAGTCGGGGGCAAGAAGTTCCTCCGAAATATTCCCACCGTAAGCACCTCTGACATTAGTGTAGTCTCGAGGGGGAACGGGAGCCGGGCCCTCAGTCCCCCACCCTTTTCTGTAAAACCGATGAGAACAGAATACTCCTTACCCAACAGTAAATTATCAAACCAAATTTAAAATATGTAACTATTGATAAACCTGCTTTAAAATATTTACCTCTGTTTTAATATTTATGCATTATCTATATCTGCTGTATGTTGTGATAATTGTGCATTACCTATGTCTGCTATTAATATACTTCATATAATAATACAAGTTTATTTTGGTTACTTCCTTTCGGGATTGCCGATCCATTTAGTAGCCTATTTCTTCCTGTCATTCATTAACCGCTTAACTGTGTATTTAACTGTAACTCAATGTAAAATGGACGGATATATCCGGGATCCCCAGTTAAGGGGTTAATAGCAGTTTTTCTGGAAGGGTGGGTTGGATAATCGTCGGCAGATTCGATGTACTTGATTGTATTGTTGCGCTTTTTAGTCACTCCATGACAACTCGCAATTAGTTTTAATGCACGCAGCATAGCTCGAGTTTTTACTCTAATATTACTCAACAGTTTCTACAGCTGGAAGTGGGAGGAGCGCACCACCCAGACCCCGCTGAGGAGCCCACAACTTTCCCCCGAACCTCCTGTAGTCCTATGTAAATTTGGGCAAGTTGGGTACCCCCTATTCCGCGGTTCTGGTTGCGCCATAGATCTTCGCACGGACCCCCCCTCCACGCACACACAAGGCACGTAGCTGCTTGGTAGAAATCTGTCAGAGAGACAACATTTCAATCTATCAGCAAATGTAAACGATATTATGCATTTTGAAGATTTCCAGACTTTAAAAAAGTTCATCTTATGCAAGAGAATCGATCATAGAAGTATTCTTTGTCACCAGCTGGCAAATATAATTATTTATCACAATTGTCCCCATCCTCTTCATAATGAAGATGATGATGATGATGATGATGATGATGATGATAATAATAATAATAATACTTATAATAATAATAATACTTATAATAATAATAATAATAATAATACTTATAATGATAATAATAATAACATTAATAACAATAATAGCAATAATATTAATGACAATAATAATAATCATCATTATCGTCATCATCATCGTCATCATCATCATCACCACCATCATCATCATTATCGTCATCATCATCGTCATCATCATCATCACCACCACCATGTATTATTGTTATTGCTACTTCGCAAGTAAGGTCTTTCATAAAGTGAAGAATAATAATGAGTGAGAAGCAGTTGAATGGTGAACAGCTTCCCCAGTGTCGCAACGCAGTGGCTAGGGTCAGATTCGAACCCAATATCTTCCGGTTGCACGTTAAGAATCCCACCACCTCTACTCCATTCCCCCATTCCCATGGATTAGCTTAGTGGCAAATCGTATTATTGCGAAGACTCAAAGGACGTTGAAAAGTGTATACAAACAAAATTTTAACGCAATCGAATACTTGATAACTTTCGAACATAGGCGTAAGTTTCTATTAGGCCTCTAGGCTCGATCCACCTCACCCCAATTTTTTTGAGAGGCTACCATAGGTATGGAGAGGGTATAGGGTTGGGCCCCCACTTTTCGTCCACGTTTTCGTCAATGCTTCCGAGAGGAAGAAAATTTTATAAACACGATGTTGGGAGCTAAATTTCCAGATTTGTTCATCCTCCCAACAGTGGCCACAAAATGGGGTCTTGGATATTGTTGGCCTCAGGGGGCCAATAATGAAACAGTAGCTCACATGGGCGTAGCGACGGTGGGGGTATATCGGTATAATATACCCCCAAAATCAGACTGCCTTAACAATTTTTAATGTGTTTTTAAGATTTTCAAAGTTTTTAAAGATTTATACCCCCCAATCACATTATACCCCCCAAATAAAATTCCTGGCTACGCCCTTGGTAGCATAGCGGCTAATCGTGGCCCCCTAAATTGATCTACCCTCAAGGGCTCATGAAAATATTTGCCGTGCCACTACATGGTCAGTACTTTCATGCCACTTGGTACAAAGACGTGTACAACTCAGTAACTGGGCAGTTGGTAGTCTTGGCAGTTGGCAGTCTTCTTTCCTTTAATGATGACAGAATTTTTTTTACTCATCTCGATTTTCATTTCAGATCCCGAGGTTAATGCTCCGAACACAATCTGTTCGCTTCGACTCGGTCGACTCAACATCCCCTCCTCCTCCTCCTCCTTCTCCTCCTCCTCCTCCTCCTCCTCCTCCTTCCCACCCTCCTCTCCGTCACGACTTCTTGATCGGCGCCTGTATCAATTTCAGAAATGACTGCGGGCCAAATTTCCACGCTCACGCGTACCTTTCCAAATTTTGCCCGGGCGTTAGGGCTGCTCGGTAACGATTTGCACCCAGGTTCTACAGGATTCTGTCGTTAAATATGTTTTTATTTGACATTCATTGGCGCAGTCGCGTGGGGAACCCACCCCTACCCCCACCCTACCACCCGCCCCGATTCGGGTTGGGACTGGTCGTGGGATTTGCGTAGCAAAACCGTCGAGTAGCTAAGTGTGTGTGTGTGTGTGTGTGCGTGTGTGTGTGTGGTATGATGAGAATAAACGAAAGAAATTCAAAGCGCAGTGGAGCTTGAAACGACGACGATTTTTGCTCGTGAAGGTTTTTCCACACCTGAAAACCTGAAAACAGGGGCGTAGCCAGGATTTCCGGAAGGGAGGGGGCTGGTTTTGATTATAAACAGCTTCGAAAAATGTTGACAAGCAAAAAAAGAGGTAATACTCATCTGTCCTCTTGTACTTTTTTTCCTTTGCAAATGTGCTGACAAAAAAGGTCGTCACCTTACATCTTTACATTCTATAAAGCTTACAATTAATTTTGGGACGGCAGACAAGGAGGGGTTTGACCCCAAAACCGCGTCCGAAAATAAAAAAATGAATGGAAGCACATTAAAAAATTTGTCGTCGGTAGCCAAGGAGGGTTTTCACCCCAACCCCCCAACCCCCTTGGTTACGCCACTGCCTGAAAATGTCTTCCACCCCCACATATTCCAAAATCCTGGATACGCCACCGTTGGCATATATCACCTTATAAGCTTCCTCTCGTTTTCGGTCATGCATTTTACATTACACCTATTTAGCCTCAAAATTTAAGCAATGCGTCAGATCTGTACGACGACGACGACAAATCGTATATTGGCGATGGTTTCAAGTTTAAGACTTTAAGTCTATCTGATTCCAAAATATCCGTGAAACTTCTCGCTACATCAGCACCTGCTGAGGCAGATCTAATCACAAATCGTCCCTCTGAAGCCAGAAATCTATTTCCAGTGGTGAATTTTCACGATTTCATTAACTGTAAAGCTTCAAGCACGTGAAAAGATAAATAATTCTCTTTTCCTGCTTCTCCTTTTAGTATAACATCGTCATTGTCTAACCCTTGCTGTAAATACCGTATATACCCTGTAAATTAAGTCTACGTAATTATCATTTGAATTCTATAACTTTCAATTTTTTCTTTATTTTGTTATCCGATCCTAATAGACGGAGGATAGGTCACAGCTGACCAAGACAACTCTCCAACAAGAATTAGTAAAGGGTAAAGGGAGGTCCCGTACTCGAGTCCGAGCGTTGCGTTCCGGCGCTTATCTCCGCCGGCCTGGGCAACCAGCGACGTAGGTGGTATAATCCATTGATCTGGGGTAGGTTGCCATTACTTTCCCCAGACCTACGTTTTTACCTCGCAGCTTAACGCTGCTCCTTAGTTTACCACCGCCCTCTAGCGAGTAAGGCTGAGTCGACCTTAGGGCTCCTGCGGGAATTGAACCCGCGACCTTCTACCCCATCGTCCAGCGTTGTTACCACACTTTTAACTTCCAGCCCCTCTAACTTTCCGCCCACAAGAATTAATTTCTCGTAAATATTACGCATTACAAGAAATGACTCTCTAGTCACTAGTCTTTGATATAATGTCATGTTATGATGTGGAAAAGGTGGAAATGTGGAATAGATGGAAATTGCAGAGAATCGTATTCAAATTGAAATCAAACTTGCATTCAAAGGGCCAGTGTAGTATTGGCAGGAGCTGAACATTCGAAATAGATTCGACAGAGACCAAAATTGATCATTTGATAACTGACAGTCTGGAAGAAAATGTAGGTACGGTTGAAACAATAATAACAGGATTCAAAGGTTACCTGGGAAAACTAGATCATTGAATGTAGAGTTATTACGGCGGTTTTCACACCACAAGCCTTACGTAGCTTCCTAAACCACTTTGGATCACTATTATTTTACAGCTTGTGTTGTTGCTACACGCTTAATGGTCTAGAAACACTTGATGCTTGGCGTCATAAACCTCCGAAGCAACATAAAACGGTGAATTTTTACGGTAAAGTTTCATTCTTGACCTCTCAGCTTTATCTGTTAGTCACGCACAGTGGCGTAGCGAGGGTATTCGGCGCCCGGGGGGGGGGGCACAGCGTACCGTTGGCGCCCCTAACACTGCTGACGAGCAAAACAATGTCGTCGCACATGTTTCTTTTATTTATTATGCATTTCTGCATTTCACTTACCCAAATACCCGATTTTGGCGCCCCCTCACCTCGGTGCCCGGGAGCAAAGACCCCACCTGCCCCCTCGCTACGCCTCTGGTAACGCAACTCAACAACCAGTATCTGTCAAGATTCATACCAGTAGACTATAACATACCAGAGTATCTTCTGACGCGACAGGAAGACGACAGAATGATAATGACGACGATGACAACAACAACGACGACGACGACGACGACGATGTGACATAGTTTCGAACTGAGACAGTGGCACCTGCATTAGTGATGAAGATGGTGGTCATCTTGCAGTCTCCTTTCTTGTGCCTAATCCCGAGTTGTACGAGAATTTTTTAAAAATCGTGTCGACGAAACCTTACAAAGCAAAACCTTAAGTCCTTTCAAATCATCCGACTTAACAATAGACGGGAATGCGAGACAGCAATCGAAAACCGCCATTCTAATATTTAGAATGGCGTCCTAAAGCTAAGCGACAATGAAACTGAAAAGTTGCATAATTGACAGACGGACGAAAGAGGTGTTAAACCATGTCTGAAACTATGTCTGACACATTGGTATAGACGGCAATTCGTTAATAATAATAATAATGCAATTTTACATCACACTGTTCAAATGCACGAATGCGTTAATCGATGGCACTCAAAAATCCAACAAAGAGAGACAATTCCAGAGATCAGGCAGAGAGGAGAACAGCGAGACAGACCCTGGAGTACATCGAGTGGGAAGAGATGGGTCCTAAGAAGGCCCACTAAGTTCACCGAAAGATCAAAGACAGTGGCGTAGCGTGACTTTTGGGGGTCCGGGGCATCCTTGATATGGGGGCCCCAAGTGGCTGACGAGCAAAAAAGGTCGTCACGTCCTTTATAGTACAGTAGTGTTGAGACAAGCAAGAAAAGGTCGTTACATCGTTTATAGTGTTGACGGGCAAAAAATTAAAAATAAAAACAACTCTTCGGGGGCCCCCTCTCCCGGGGCCCGGAGGGCTATCTGCAAAGTGCCCCCGCCCCCACGTTACGCCACTGATCAAAGAGTAAGAGTTCTAACAGTTTCGAACCTGCACTGCTGAAAATGCGCCATATGTACATTTTAAGAATAATGACAATGATGGTTATGGTGGTGTTGTTGTTGATGATGATGATGATGATGATGATGATGATCATCATCATCATCATCATCATCATCATGACGACGACGCTGCTGCTGATGATGACGACGACGACGATGCTGCTACTGATGATGCTGATGATGGTGGCGACGATAATGATGACGATAATGATGTTGACGATGGAGATGATGTTGATGATGGTGGTGGTGGTGACGATGATGATGATGATGATAATGATGATGATGGCGACGATAATAATGAGGACGAATCGGACGATTATGATATTGACGATGGTGATGATGCTGATGATGGTGGTGGTGGTGATGATGATGATAATGATGATGCTGATGACGATAAGGATAACCATGATGATCATCATGTGACGATGATGACGTCGATTATGACGGTATAGTGGAGGTGATGTTGATGAGCGCATAACGAGTGAATGAGTAGAAGTCGAGGCAAACGTTAAGCGAGGGTCCAGTCCTAACCTATGGGTGGGTGGGCGGTGGGGGGGGGGCGGAACATACCGTATCATAGCCGATGATCCAGAGGAACAAGGGGTGTTAATAAACGTCCGAAGGGTCGTGAATCTACGACCTCCTCAGCTGAACCGATCCGTCACTGTTTGACATCTGCGGCTCTCGCCGACGCCAGAGGTCGCGCCCGGTAACGATCTGCGGGGGTCCGTGCATGCAGACGACGACGTCCGTTGTAAGAGTATTCTGGCAGCGGGAAAGATTCTTCCCACTCCTCCGGACGGACAATTACGAAGACACGCCAGATCCAGTTCCGAATTATTAGGCGATTATTCCGCACGAGACACGAAGCTCAGTCTCATGGGAAATTTCGACAACACTGCACAGTTTTACTTGCGTCTAAGTACATATACAGTACACACACACACACACACACACACACACACACACACACACACACACACACATATATATATATATATATATATATATATATGTCTCTCTGTGTCTCTGGTGTCTCTACCTGTATCTGCCTTTCTGTCTGTCTGTCTGTCTGTCTGTCTCTCTCTCTCTCTCATCCTCTGTCTGTCTCTATCTGTCTCTGTCTCTTTGTCCCTTTATGTTTCTCTGTCTGTCTGTCTGTCTCTCTGTCTCTGTCTCTGTCTCTGTCTCTCTGTCTCTCTGTCTCTCTGTCTCTCTCTCTCTCTCTCTCTCTCTCTCTCTCTCTCTCTCTCTCTCTCTCCTTTCAGTGCGTTTTCGATTCGTGGTTTGCTAACTGCCAGCTCTACTAAAATGACACTTACGTCATAGCATATGCTATAATATTCTTTTACAGATTTTCGGTTATTCTATTGTATAATTTTGTCTTTTGTGTCCATTTCTGTCTTAATTATCTAGATTTAGAATGTAAGAGCTAATCAATTTCGGAGAGAACATGTGGCTTCCCCAAACAATAATTCTCTCGCCCAGAAAGACTCACATTGAAGCCAAAAAAATCGTTACTCCAAAGACGAGACACAGAATGGATGACTATTATTGTGGGCCAGCGAACAAAGCGACTTTAATTCCATTTGATTTGACGGGTATTAATTTTCATAAAGAGTAAAGGTTAACTCGACGTGTCACCGGTGACTTATAAAGCGGGTGTTGATTGCTCTGGTATCAACGAACATACACACGTCTCATAGATAGAAGTTAATAGAAGAAGATAGAAATTAATAGAACACATCTGGTGATTTCTTTACGGCGCTGATGAAAGTCGTTAGGACGCGCCTCGTCCATTGCAGGGGTTGTCTCGCGAATTCAGTATAGACTTCCGTCACACAGAAAAGACACGGTGCGCGGAGGTCGAGAAACCAGAGGTCGTACTGCTCGTGTACGCAACGACACTGGCGGGATAACTAGCCGAGATATAATAGATGATAAAGAAACACAGACAGACAAACAGACAGACAGACACATACATACAGGCACAGAGACACAAAGGCTGAATGAGGGTGAGAGAGACAGGCAAGCAGATACACAGATGAGAGAGACAGAGACAGAAAAAAGTGAGAGATGAAGGAGAGAGAGAGCGAAGAGAGAGAGAGAGAGAGACAGTGGCGGCTCCACAGGGGGGCCCGGGGTCCCGTGTCCCCTCCCTTATTGAGTGCCTGCCCCCCCAGTGAACCCTCTGTTGAGACCCTATACTTAATACTACATACCTAACAACAAATGGTTGGCCCTCTGATTAGAAGTTGCCACCCAAACGGCCCCCCACTTGCCAAATCCTGGAGCCGCCACTGGAGAGAGAGAGAGAGAATAAAAACGGTACAAAGAAAGATGGAAAGAAGTCTACATCACAGGCTCAAATAGAAAATAATAAGTGTAAGGACAGCATAATGACAGAGAAAGAGAGAGAGAGAGAGAGAGAGAGAGAGAGAGAGAGAGAGAGAGAGAGAGAGTACACGCAGATAGGCAGACAACAAAGCGTGGGAAATGAGGAGAGAAATATTAGTGTAAGGAAGGGAAACTGTCTAATGAGCCGGGTGAAGTGATTTCGACTAAACGGGGGGTGGGGGGACGGTACAAAGGAAGATGGAAAGAAGTCTACATCACAGTCTACATCATCATTTGGGGGGTGCGAGAAGAAAGAACTTAACACACGCACGATCACAGTCGAATGACGACGGAAATCGGGGCATTGCTCGGAAAACAGTATTTCAAAGCCATCACTGCATAATCACGCAAAAGAAATGAGCCGCTTTTGTTGCGCATTTTTCTTCCATCTTATACCAAATCGAGACCGAGCAATCAACTCTTGCCATACAGAGAATAAGAATTCCGAGCTATGCATCAAGTCTTGTCTCCCGATATCCCGCATAAGTCCCCCCGCCAATACAAGAGTGAAACTCTGATCGGCGGGAAATATACTACGGATATAATTTAACGCGGAGAGAAACTGGCCGTTTCCTGTAATCGACACACTGCACGCCAATCCCGTAGTAACCGGAAGTGGCTCTATCTTCCTGCACCGTCGTAAGTCACCGCCTCCGCCTCCGCCGCCGCCGCCGCCGCCGCCACACATTAGCGTGGTCGGCGCATGGGTTCGAAGAGGAAAGAGAGAGATTTAAAGGGAGCGGGCGGGGCCGCAGGGGGGGAGGGAGCAAGCGAACGCAATGTCTTTCCGGTTAAAAAGAATTCTAAATCACGCGGTTAAAAGCGCAACCGGTTTGCGCTTATAAATATTTAATTATCCAGAGGGGGAGGGAGGGAAGGGGGTTAGGCGCCCCCGCTTCTCGGGTGGTCGGCCTCCACCGCCGGCGACCCTCGAGAACCTAGAAGAACCGGTTAGTCAGGGGGAGAGAGATAATGCAGGAGAAAAAGTGGGAGGAAGGTACGTAGGGGCCGGGAACTTCTTCTTCTAGTTTTCGTCAAATAGATTGACAAGCTTTCGACGGAAAACGAATGCTTTATGACCGCAGATGTCGAAATAGAAGACGATGGTAGGAACAGGTTCTAGGGAACGACTGAAGAAATGCGGAACGATGGCGGCTGGAGCTGGAAAAACCACGTGATCTGACTTCTCTGTGAGTGAGTGAGTGAGTGCGTGCGTGTGTTTTCGTTGTTGTATCTAGGCTCTCTTCTCTTTCACTGCTGCAGTCGCTAAACGTCTGATCGGACCGAGTGGATCGCTTAAATCCCGAAATCGGATAGTTTCTGACCTGCCTTTGCCTGCATTTTATGACATCCGAACAACGGACCGGGCAATGACTCTCGTCAGTAATTAGTACGTATCCTGCGAACAGTAATACTGAAACTCTATCGCGTGACTGCTTATCGCCAGCTAGAGACTAGAGTTGTGTCAATTAACGATCAGCGATATAGCCTAATAGAAACTGTTACGTGCTGTGGATGTTTATAACAAACCTTACGTCATGTTTACCGCGCTATACTAAATCGTCATAGGCCTAACTAATTACCGAAACCTGTTGCAAGCAAACCGGACCTAGAAAGCATGCAGTTCCGCTGTAAATAGACAGAGTTTCGAAATGCTTATTAATTTTTATTTAGCACATTTTGCCAATAAATTATTATTATTTTAAAGGCGTTAGATTGCTTTCAAAAGGCATCCATTTGGCCTAATAATTATAATAATGCAATCGCTTAGTATGTTATAGTTTTACACTGGGCTTAGAGGCTAATCGTGCTGAGTTGTGCCTGTGAGTTTCGGTTTCTGCTTGCTTAAAAGTCAATTCAAATTCAGATTTCTTTAGTGCAAGAGTTGTGGACTGTAGACAAATGGAAAAGTGTGGGTGAGGTGGGAGTGACAGTTTGTAACAGTTAACGGATTCAAAGGTTATCTCGGAAAACTAGGTTATTGAATGTGGAGAGTTACTACAGTGGTTTTCACACAGGCTTACTTAGCCTCTTAAACCACTTTAAATCACATTATTATTATTATTATTATTATTATTATTATTATTATTATTATTATTATTATTATTATTATTATTATTATTATCATTATTATCATCATCATTATCATTATCATTATCAATATTATTATTATTACAAATAGACTAAAATATAATATTTAGACGTCATGTCGTAGTCTAATAGTCTAGACTTTCTAAAGAGTCACCAGGCTAGCAGTCTAAATAGTTAGAGTAAATTCTTTCGCGTCTGCTATATCGCAGTATTCGGAAAACTGTATTTCTGTCCAGTGGCGGTTCCAGGAATTCTTGGTGGGGAGATGAAAACAAATTTATAGAAAGTTGGTGGGGGATGCAAAGTGAAGAAGAAGAAAAAGAAAAGAGGGGAAAGGTAATTGTTAGTGTTTTGCCCACTATATGTTAATAAACCTTCCAAATAAGCCAGACAAGCAAAAAAGAAGGTCATTCGCAGTATTTTTCACTAATTTTTAAAAAATCTCACCGGAAAATAGGCTGACAAGCCAAATATAGGTCACCCGGAATCCCGGTGGGGGATGCATCCCTAGTCACCAACATGGTGGAACCGCCACTGTTTCTGTCCGTAAAGGTTGAAGGCTTCTTTTGAGTATGACACGATCTTAATAGAAACACTGACTTATTGGCTTCGAGCAGAACAGCTACACGATACGATTGATAGAGAGAGAGAGAGAGAGAGAGAGAGAGAGAGAGAGAGAGAGAGAGAGAGAGAGAGATAGTAATCGATATCGAGTCCTATAGCCTATTGCTAGGACATTAGATTCTGAGACGTACTGATCTTTGCAGGCCGCGAATACTGCGTACCGTGAGAAAAATACGCATCCAATTACTACAGTAGAACTTCGTTATAACGGACTCGGTTATAGCGTACACTCGGTTATAAAGTACCGCAATGTCCAGTGTTGTGCGCTACGTTATTGGATGGTATTGGATATAACGTACCTCGGAATGTAATGTACTAAATTTTACAAACCCCGTAAGGTACGTTATAACGAAGTTTTACTGTACATTGTGATGTGCTGTCTTGACAAATTCAAGTGCTTGTACACTGTACACGCTAATGATATTTGTCTAACCGAATGCAATAGACATGTATGCCAAATAGGCTACTTAAATATTCTTTGGCATAGTTAAAAATAGCGAACTGAGGCAAAAAGGCTTGACGCAGACAGAATTTACACATCAGTATAATGCAGTTTGCAGAAATTTGAAAAACGTTAAATAGTTTATAAAACAGTTGTACAGTGGAACCGCTTAATTGCATAGGTTCCCCGCAAGCCTTGCTTATGCGATTAATTGGTCTATGTGAATAGTCGGGACGTCCGATAATTAATGTTCGCTCAAAACACTGATTCGGACTTTTATGTTGTTATGCGGGTTTTGCGGTTAAGCGGTATGCGATTAAGTGGGATCCACTGTACTAAACGGCGACTGATAAACTTGAAAAGGAAAAATAAGATGCAATTAAGCAAGACATTGAAATATTCCACTCAGTCCATCAAAACTTCTTGTAATAATTGTATAGCGCTACTTTTAAAATATGTCTGTGCAGCGTCAATTTTAATTTAGGCATATCTGGTCACTATACAATTACAATCATTAACGTAAACTTGAATTAAGACGTGGGTGGGCCCAATCACCACATAATTTCCCTTCCCTAGCCTTGCCTCTAAAAAATTTGAGGGGGAGGGCTTGAGCCTAGCGGTCTAACAGAAGTTTACGCCTATGCCTATAGTAATACATTCAACTCGGAGTGCTTTATCAAACAATATGCGGATTTTAGATTTAATAAGAAACATAAATAAAACTATGGCCAATTTTAAAGTAAAACGTATACATATATGTACACACATACATATACAGTACACGCAAGCACACACACACACACACACACACACACGCGTCGCACATATAATAATAATAATAATAATATGTCTTCCCTTTTGTAACCCGAGGACTTCTTATTGATACTGGAACGCAAGCAGCTGGCAAATGGTCGGTTCGTAAATTTTATAGACGCCATAAATGGAGTCGTTCTCTTACGCCCCACCCCACCCCACCCCACCTCACCCCACCCCACCCAGCAGTTCGATCAGACGGCGGTAAACCTTCTTCTCTTCCGCTATCGACGATTTCTCAGCTGAGAAGATGCGCTTCTCTGTGAAAGAACTTCAAAGAAGACATAAAAGCGTGAGTGTCCGGTAAATTAAAGGGTCGCATAAAGAACAGTCGGGCAATTAACTCTGTCCCCCTGCTGAGTGCCACGTGTCAGGCCCCTTAGCACTTATTGGTGGTATGTGCTCAAAGCAGGCCGAATATAGAACGCCTGTAGTTAACAGGGTGCTAGGAAAAAATGTCCGCGGACAAAATGTAACCCGAACTCTAACCCTATATAGTCCTAAACCGACCGTGACATTTTGTCTGTGACATTTTTCCCCATGACATTTTGTCCGCGGACATTTTGTCCGGCCATGGTTAAAATAGTACTTGATGCCGGTGTGTGAGTCGAAAGTATTTAAAAATGACGCCGTCGGTGATCCTAAAACACTTACTTACTTACTTATAGTAAACTTTAGAGCCGTTTGACTGTTTACGCTGTTCACGACATGTATAGTACTTATTTTGTATGCCTATATGTTTTGTCAAATTTTAAATTACTTTCTGAATATCTTGAAACTCGAAAGTAAAAAAAGGTCTACTCTCTACTCTACTCTACTCTCCAGAAGCTCTGCTCTCTACTGTCTACTCTACTCTTACTCTTACTACTTTACTCTCTGTCGGAGTTCCCTGTTCACTGCAAATCTGAACAATTCATTGCTATACGCCACTGATTTGATGCATTAAATATTAACTTAAAACGACAATAAAAAGCTTTTAAAACGAACAATACAAATATTTATAAATCATAGACAATTTACATACAGTAGAACTTTATTATATCGTACTTAGCTGGTCTGTAGAATTGAGTGCGTTATATCCGAAGTACGTTACATTCATTACCGCCCAATACAGTAGCGCATCACGCGGAACCGTACGTTACCGTCATTGCGGTACGTTATAACCGAGTATGCGTTATAACCGAATCCGCTCTAACGAAGCTCTACTGTATGTAGATCTAATTAGGTCACATGAATTTCAAGGAAAATAGCAGAATTGGACACGGTGTTCTAATTTCATTTGCAAAGCTATAAGAGAGATGAACATTAAAAATCCGATTTTTGTCGTTAGACGGCAGTCTCGCCGACCTGATTGAAAATGCTTCAGTTCTAATGGATTCTAATGGATTCGCCAATTATATAATTCAATGCACTTCGTCACAACTCTAGTCTCCACAACGGAGTTCGAATTTAAGCTGTCTAGAAACAGCGACAATGAAACAACGCTCATCTTACACAATCGCTGTCTCTGTACCTTCGGGGCCGTCCATAAAGTACGCCAACTCGAGAACGGGAGGGTCTAAGAAAGTGTGACGGTTTGTGACAGGGGAGAGGGCAAGGACAAGAATGACGTCACACTGTATAAATAAAAACTTAATTGTACTTGATAAGAGGTACAGCAAAAGCGCGTGAGAGAGGACTTTATGCTTATTAACATTTTGTCTGATAAACATAAAATTTCAGGTCTCAATTAGAGCATATATATATATACACAATATATATATATATATATATATATATATATATATATATATGCTATCATTGTCGGAAGCTGAATATATGTTTCGATGCTGAAAATTGATCGAGAAACGCGGATATATTAAATAGAAAGCCTGCGTGACGCAATCTATGGGCGACGCTTTAAAGGGTCCGAGATTTGTGACAGGGAAGTGACAAAAATTGCCCCCAAAAATAGCGTGACGTACTTTATGGATGGCCCCTTTTCCCGAGTTTCGGTCCGTCTTTCTGTTTTATTTCCGATAAATCTGATACGCATTTCTCATCAAAATGCCGAAACGTTTGCGTCGGAAGAGTTTTTCTGACGTTTTCAGTGTAGGCGCAGACACTCGGCTGGTGTTCTTCTGCGTCTCTAATGGCTCAATCTCTGCTACAAGTGGAGACACATAAACTACTGAACATAATACAATAACCCAGCGCGTCATAATTCAGAAGAGGAACTTTGGGCATTCTTATGTTTGCGTGTTTGACACAAAGAGAGTTCTTTTCGTAACCGCACGATAGGATACGTGACGGTCTCTGTGTCTGTCTGTCTATCTGTCTGTCTCTGTCTGTCTCTGTCTGTCTGTCTCTGTCTCTGTCTCTGTCTTTGTCACTGTCTCTCTCTCTCTCTCTCTCTCTCTCTCTCTCTCTAAAAGTAATTACACCGTGTTGACAGGCGATTATATATATATATATATATATATATATATATATATATATATATATATATATTAGGTGGGTCGAATACTATATTTTTGAAGTTGCAAGCTCTAACATGTGTAGAAAGTTGCTCCTGAATATACTGATTCTGAAAAGAGTTAATTTTTTCCAATCGGACAATGTCTTCCACTCCCAACTTTCACTTGAATAGGTAGCACCCTTTCGTAAAAGCTAGAGATTTTATTAAATATTTGAATTTAGAATACTTTAAAACAATCAATTATTTTTTCAAATCATACTTATTTTACTTATATTTCCATGACTAAAATGTACTGTCACATGTCGAGTAAACTCAGAGGTGCAGCCATTATAGGGACTAGAGGTTGGTCCTTCCAACATACCACATGTGGCTACAACTATGAGAAAACTGACTAAACTTTTTAAAAGTAGCGGACAGGAACTTTTCAAAATTTTCCCTTGAGAAACTGAAAAAAGCACAACAAATAGTCATAATTAAAAGGCATATATATTTAGAATGCCAGCAAAGTCGACGGTTACTTTTCTTCTGTCATTGATTTACACGAGTCACGAGAAATCTGCTTTGCTATCAATCCTATAGGCTATTCCAGTTGCGACACTTTGCATTGTAATATCATGCGATGTCTCGCTTTGTGACTGTAAACTTTTGAACTGGCTGCAGTTATATCTTTGATTGCTATTTCTGCAGCTTGTGCATGACACGGTATATGAGGCAGTATACTTGGTTCGTCAGAAGTAAGCTGCTCATAAGCTGGATATCTGGACTTGAATCACGCCCTTCTTGCACTGCTAATCAAGCCTTTCGGAAATAGAGCTGATCACAATTTCGGTCTGTTTCTAATATTTTCATCAACATTTAAACCCTTTTCTGAAACGGGTAAGAAGTTGGCTATAGACAGGTCTTTTGCATCATAGTCTAGAACTGATGCAATTACACCTGAAGACGACGAAGGACCTGTAGCAGTTCCGCCATCTAGTGATGCAAAGTACTTTCTAAAAGGAAGTTCATTAAAATGCAGCACGCACACAAGCCACTGGAAGGGCCTTCCTAAACTCTTTTCCAACCTTCAGATGATTCTATTAATTTTTCCAGTATTATTACTCGTGCCATCGCATGCTAAAGCTGAAAGGCTTTCTGTTGAATCTGTATCATTTATAATAGACAGAATCTCATTAGCAACATCTTCTGATTTACTACTGCTAGGTACAACAGGATCTATTTAATAGTGATCTCCTGGATAAGATATAATGATATAGTGTTCTTCACTTATAGTCCTTCGGGACCCTGAAGCATTTACCCACGTAACATCCTGCTTTCCATCAAAACCAATTCATTGTAGTTTCTGCTTCGCATCATTATGCTCAACATTAACATTCTTCTTCAAAAAATACTTTGGCGTCGCAACTTAGCCACTGTTGCTGGAGACAACATGTTAAGGTCTTTAATAACTCCATTAGCAATAAGGCATGCATCGCGGTCACTTATTTTGCCGCGACCAACTGATTTCCAGCCTTTTCCATCCTTGAGGTTCCAGCAGTATGCTTTAAAAACATCCCCACCCATAGGAATTTGTCGCTTAGGAAATTCTACTGCTGTTCAGGGCCGCTGAGAGAAATTCCGGGCCTCTGTGTAGAAGAGCCAACGGGCCCCTGACAGCAAGTCGACAAGTCTAAAAATTCCTCCCTTTTTTGCTTGTCACTTTTTAAGAAATGGTGTTGCAACTCTCAAAAACTAGTGATTACCTTATTTGCTTGTCGCTTTTCTTCCCGCTGTTTGTGATGTCCTCGGAGCCCGGGCCCCCCTTTAACTCGTTGGGCCCATGTGCATATGACATGTCGACCTCCTTTTTTTCTCTTATTCCTGTTAATAATTTATCTTCATCATCGGCCCGGGCCCCTCCAGGCCGCAGGGCCCCTGTGCATCTGCCTCTGTCCCCATCTCCGCGGCCCTGCTGCTGGTCCGATGCGCAGAGTGTTCTACAACACTCACTTATGCAAATCCATGCCATGCATGTTGGCTCATAAAGAAATAAAAAAATGATTTTTATAAATCAATGAAACCTAAAAGATAACAATAAGAAATGTTTATTGGACGTAATGAAAGCAAATAAATAAATAAGTAAAACATATGAACATCACATATTGCATTATAACATATAACAATGTATAAGAATATTGCAAATATTTAAGCCAAAGTTGGGACCTCGTAACGATATCAAAATGTACTTTCTTTTGCATTTTAGCAATACTCTGATGTAAGAGCAACTTTTTAATCATGTTAGAACAAAAACAAAATTTTCGACCCACCTAATATATATATATATATATATATATATATATATATATATATATATATATATATATATGCACAACCTCTGCTTCAAAATACATCAAATTCAGTGCACTTCTATCCTGAATACAGCCGTTTAATTTTTCTTTCAAATTTCCAAGTAAAATAAAATGGAGGTCAGCGCCGCCCTTGAAGCTTTGAGGTTAGTCCTCAGTGCTCGATAAATAACTGTACTTCTTACTTTTAATAGTACTACTACTACTACTACTACTACTACTACTACTACTACTACTACTACTGCTACTACTACTACTACTACTACTACTACTACTACTGCTACTACTACTGCTACTGCTACTGCTACTGCTGCTACTGCTGCTGCTGCTACTACTGCTACTACTGCTGCTACTACTGCTGCTACTGCTACTACTACTACTACTGCTACTACTACTACTGCTACTACTACTACTACTACTACTACTACTACTACTACTACTACTACTACTACTACAATATGTTCCAACCGCCCATTCATTCTCATTGTGGATTTGATGTGTAGTCTCTTTTTTGTCCCTCCATTAGTTTTGTTTCTGTTTTGTTCCTGTTGAATGAGCGTGAATCCGATCGGGAGATGGGAGGAAGATAACAGCAGTCATTTCCACCTTAAAATTCTGTTCTTTCCCAATCAGGTCAGCAGTGGCGGTTCCAGGATTTCTTGGTGGGGTGGTGGTGAAATGAATTCATAGGAAGTTGGTGGGAGGGGGATGAAAAGAGAAATTGAAAAATCAATACACTTTGACGAAGAAGGCTGACAAAAAGGAACTGTTTTCCCTAGTTTTACTACACTTTTACAGAAAAATAGGCTGGCATGCAAAAAATGTAATCTGCAGTTCCCCCCATAGTTTTACTAGACTTTTACCCAAAAATATGCTTCACAAGCAAAAAAATCCGGTGGGGGATGCATCCCCACTCACCCGCCCCCAAGTGGAACCACCACTGCAGATCAGCACTCAATTATTGAGCTAAGCCTGCTGAACGCCACAGCGCCTCTTGAGCACAGTTGAACTAGCGCTATAGTATATATCACCAGAGGCTATATTCCGTGTAATTCGCCTCGGTAACAGGTGGTTTGTGCGTAGCATCGGTAAGGATCTTAACCGCGCGCTGGTCGCAGTTGTAGCGACCGCTGCCGTCTGATTCAAGTGCCTCGTCTTACAATCAGCCGCGCGTTGTCCGGTCGTGAAAAGAAACGCGGTTTTGTGACTCGCTTTAGCGACCGTTGCCGGAGTTAATAATCATGCAGCGGAAACGGCTTCAAACGTGCGTTTTTAACGGAGGATTAACGCGGAGCGAAGACAAAGGAGGCTGTTGACGATCTGGAAAAGTTGGTTTTGACCAGTCACCTTCTTCACAGCTGTCTTAGAACAGTTTCCTGCGCTCTCTCGCTGTATATGTCTGTCTCCCTCTGTCTATATGTCTCTGTCTCTGTCTAGTCTTTCTCTCTCTGTCTCTATCTCCGTCTGTCTCTCTGTCGCTCTCTTTCTCTGCCTCTCTCTGTCTCTGTCTCTGTATTTCTCTTTCTCCCTATCCCTACATTATATTATGGACCTACATTAGGACTGAAATTCATCATCATCATCATCATCATCATCATCGTCACCGTCAACCCCATCATCACCATGATCATCACCAAGATCAACACCAAGATCATCATCATCATCATCATCATCATCATCATCATCATCATCATCATCGCCACCACCATCATCACCAAGATCATCACCATCATCATCATCATCATCATCATCATCATCATCGCCACCACCATCATCATCATCATCAAGATCAGAATCATCGTTATCGTCATCATCGTCATCATCATATAGTGTATCTTGCGTGAATTCTAATGTATGGAGTTGTTGATATGGACGAACCCGTTTGTTTACCTGGCAGGTGTTGAGAGCTCTCGTTTTAAAAGAAGATACCGACAAACGACCGCCGTTCCACGCTAAAAAAAGGTTTCATTCTTCGTTCGACGCCGAAAAGTTTCGCTTCTACGACAAGAACAGCGCCGCTGGTTTCACCTCCGGAACGGCCGCAGATCGCGAATAATCTACCGGAAGAAGAAGATGCTGCCACTGCCGGATCTAAATTCACATCGTACGAACGACGAATCGGAGATGTACATTTAGGAGAAAGACGCCAACGAGAAAATGTCTCTTTTAATGCTGAAACTGAAACTAACATTGGCCTCAGTTTGGATTCTAGCGACAGGCTACACCCCGACGACAGGTGAGAGAGGTCGCTGCAACGTTCTAAAATCTAAGGCATCAAACCAGTTAAGTAAATCGTCGCGTTTAAGGACAGGTGATTCGGCCTCAGGTGATCAACGCCTTCTTCGAAGAGAGCGTTGTTTCCGATTGTCAAATCACTTCGGGGTTTTTCATTGTAGTATTACCGTTAGCAGTGGCGTAGCCAAGGGGATTTGGAGGGTTAAACCCCTCTTGGCTGCCGACGGAAAAATTTTTTACATGCTTTTTCGTGCATTTTTCATTTTTGGAAGCGAGTTTGGGGGTCAAAACCCCCCTTGGCTGGATGCCGATCGAAAAACTTTCTAAGTGCTATAGAAAATAGAAAAAACTAGGAAGAATGCGAAGGTGACGACCTTTTTTGCTTGTCAGCTCCTAAAAAAGAAAAATAAGAAATTTTTTGCAAAGTTTGGTCAAGATAGAAACCAAGCCTCCACCCTTCCGGAAATCCTGGCTACGCCACTGACCGTTAGATTCAATAATTAATTGCATTTTACCCGGTAATACTGTTTAAACATCTTAATTATTCTTTTTTGTTACACCTTCCGTTCATCTTCGTAATCTTCGTAACCTTCCACGATCAAATGGAACCATTACCAAACTACCACTTAACCATCACTATTTTCACTGTTCTAGTCAGCACAGCTGCCACTGTCAGTAACACTACCTAGTTAGAGAAAAGTCCCAATAACGAATTTACAGTTCCTACGTATGCTATTTGCAGCTATTCTCTCTGTTAGTTTCTTCATCGAATAATAATAATAATAATAATAATAATAATAATAATAATAATAATAATAATAATAATAATAATAATAATAATAGTGTACTTTTATAGTACCAGTTCTTATGCTCAAAAGATATCAATAAATGAAATCATGTTGAAATCATTCTACAGGGCAGCGCTTTGCACTTAAATCGCATATTCGGTTTTCTGATGAACTACACTGTAAAACAATTAGTGCGTTACAATTGCAGCAGCAGGGCGTCGTACATGTATAGTTGTATACCGTTCCCAGATTGAGTCTGGTAACGTCGTTAGGCAGGAACAGAAAGCTGCTGTTTGGATTTTCAAAGAGCTGTTTACACAAGCCTGACTGACTTCTTGGTTCTGACTGACAATGGAAAATACTGAAAGGCTTACCGAAAGGTCTTGGCGGCGTAAAAATAGACCCAGAATTCCTATATTATTATCACTATGTCAGTAAGTGTCAAGTAGTGATGTGCTCAAGACTTCTGGCACACCTGCCCCCACCAGTGGCGGCTCCACCGGGGGGCCAGAGGGAGCCCGTGCCCTCCTATTGAGTGCCTGGTCCCCCAGTGGCCCCCTTGTTGGGACCCTATACTTAATGCTACATACATTAAACAACAAATGGTTGCCCCATGATTAGAAGTTGCCACCCCAACGCCCCCCCCCACTTGCCAAATCCTGGAGCCGCCACTGGCCCCATACCGCATGCAGCATACCGACTATGCGAACGATTGTTTGATGGATGCTTCCACCTGCATTGGGAAAATGGATTCCCGGGCACTGTACAGTAGTCAACTTTTGTTTATGGACGTTTCATGCTCTGTGGGCCTAAGCGATATAGAGCACATAACGGCAAATAAATTCGACGATGTTATGATAGCAGGAAAACGTAATAAGAGGTGTGTTAATATCGATTGCAAGCTTCTTTTTCACTTCGTAGAAGCTTTTGAGGACGAAGAACGATCGGTGAATGTTTTTTGTTCCGGACGACTTAATTTTCGGCGATGAAACTATTTCCGATTTTTTTTGTGGGCAAAACTGATTGTTTCCAGCAATGAATTGACATTTCTCGGTGGAAAAAAATTCATGGTGCAAAAATGTTCGGATATTTCTGCCGTCTGAAAACACCAGCATGCAGTGTTTTATCAAGGCCTGTTAGGGGGTAAGACCCCCCAAAACCTTCAAAATTTCCCCCAAAGAGAACATAGGCTAAGTCTTGGTATAGGCTACATGTAAGTTTTTGACAATAACCTAAGAGATATGCAGAAAATTTGGGCACAGACACACATTTTTGCATTAAACTATGTCTTTTCCATTTCAGCCAAGTCAATTACCCCCCCCCCAGGCCTGTAGTCTGGATAAAACACTGCCTGTATGGCGCAGCACGATGGACAAGCCTGCAAACTATACCAAATACGACACAAGCTATAAGACTACGAAAAGTAATAGGAAACCTTTTTACAGAAATTCGAATATAAGGTCATCGCCATAAATTATCATCTTTTCATAATTAATAATTGTCATCATAATAATTTTAGTTACACACCAGTAGCGTAGCCAAGGAGGAGAGTGTTGGGGGCTAAATCCCCCTTAGCTGCGGAAAACCAAATATTTTTAATGAGTTTCCATGCATTTTTAATTTGTGACGCGACTTTTCGGTTAACCCCTCCCCCATGGGTCTAGAATGTAGAATGGTAGAATGCAACGGTGTCTAAGAGGCGAGGACCTTTTTTGCTTGTCAGGAAAAATGAGAGATGATAACGTTCTTTTTGCTTGTTAAGATTTTTGGAAAGTTGGTTACGGTCAAAAGTGAAAACCAAAACCCCTTCCGGAAATCCTGGCTACGCCACTGTTACACACAATCGAATCTAAGTATCATTACTCTAAGTATATCAAGTATATCTTCAGCCGTTAGCAGTTGCAAATTTTGCAGTCGATTTTATTTAGGTCTAACTAAATATCGTTTGCGTCTAATTCGGTCACTGATGATGATAACCAGGTCAGGTCAGGTCATAGTGGAACATCGTCCGAAGTCCGGATTGTTGACAATTTCCTCAAGCGTTAACCATTGTCCTTCTCCCAGTTGCTTTTCCATAGAGATGGTCATCCCCGTTCCACTCAGATCTTGCTCCATGCTGCCCGACGCGTCCAACTGTTTGCCGTCCGATCCATTTTTTTCACCGTTTTCCGCCTACCATCGATATGTTTGCTTTCTGATTCGATTGTCAGCCATGCGCAATGGAAACCCATCCATTTGGTCTTCACGTCCGCGGAATTCTTTCACTCGACGATTGTATTTCCTCTCCAATTTTCTCGCTCGCATTAGCCTTTTGTAAGCTGATGATGTTCGTCGTCATCACTTGCTCAATTTCATCATTTTTTCGTCGAAAATTGATAAAGATCTAGGCGGCCTATATTTAGAAATAATTCGAAACAAGGCGAACGAGTTCTGCATGTGAGTCAGCTGCAAAGTCTGTCTGCATATAATATGGTTAAGAAATGAGCTACATAAATTTGCGAGATTTTACTTACTTACTTCTAATCGGTTACTGCGGACAAACGACACCACTGTGTTCATTCATGTTCTTGTGTTCACTTTGGTTCTTTTGCCGTGTTCACTTGTCTCCTCACTTTTATTCATCAACTTGATAAAATTATCTTCTCGCTAATTATGTTTTTCATCGTCTTCTTGTATTGCGATCAGAACTTCTGTTTGCAAATTTCAGCATTTTCTTTATATATATATATATATATATATATATATATATATATATGTATATGTATATATGTGTGTGTAAAAGTAAGAGAATATTTGTATAGCGCCTTTTCTGAAGAATCGCTTAGAAGCGCTTCAGTTGCGATTACTGTATATCAATAAAATAAAGTAAAGTAAAGTAAAAGTAAAGTAAAGTAAAGTAAAAATCTCGTGGATTTCTATAGCGCCTTGGAAGCAGCACAACAGTAGCTGCTTATTCTTAGGCGAGAGGAGTTTCAAGTCGTCTCAAAAATGGGTATATATATATATATATATATATATATATATATATAACTCTGTATGTTGTATGAGTCATGCTCTAAGAAGCCGCTGCATATTGTGAACCAATCGGCGCCGAAATGACGACACGCTGCACTGTTTGGCGAACAGGAAGCGCTGTTGCCGCTGCAGCTGGCAGCTCAAGCGGCAGAAACGCATCACACACAGCTGTGCAGCTGAACAGCAGCTGCACGAAATCCGATTTCAGATGAAACCAATGTTCCTCTGCGTCTGTCTCTAAGTCTCATCTTCTTATGTTCTTTCTACTATCATCAAATTGCCGAGACACACACACTCGTCTTTGTATTTTACGCTCTCTCCGCATATATATGACTCCATAGGAAACTACTCTGAGCGATATTAGAGCACTCCATTGAAGAAAAATTAGCTTCCTATTACGTTTTCCCCTCTCATGTGAATAGACAGGCCCGCCGAATGAAATTTTGGGCCCCTGGGCAGTGGGCAGAGCAGTGACGGGCCCCTAGAAATTTCATATTGTAGGTGGTGATGACCTTTTTTTGCTAGTCGGACTTTTCCGGAGGGAGTTAAAGGCTAAAGCCGTGGACGCCCCCCAAATACTCTAACCCAAACCTAACCACCCTAAAATAACTACGACCCCGTCCGGGACCCCTACAGATCACCGGGTCCTGGGTATTTGTCCCTGCCCCTCTCGGCGGCCCTGTGAATATAGTAAGCTTTTGGGATGTCTCTGTGCAATGCGTGGTGACCGACGTTTAGCTCCATAACGGAACGACGTTCCGCTTAGATTTTTTGTAATTTTCACTTTATTTTTGTTTTCTTAGAAGCCTCTTTCCTTCAGTAGTTGAAGATAAGGTGACGTCATGAATCAGGCATTTCCATGCAGTTCTTTCTTTTGATGCTTTTGTTGCTGTTGTTATAGCCATTCTTCTATATCGTCCACCCATCTTCTGTTCGGCCGACCTCCTCTATTTCTTTGTCCTGGCATGATACCTTGTTGAATTGTTTGTTGTAGATTATCTCTGGTGTTTCTTTGCATGTGACCAAAATAAGACAATTTGTGTCTTTGGCAGATGCGAAAGAACGTTCGTTTGGTATTGGCTCTTTTTCATGACTTCTTCGTTCGTTTGTTTTTCTGTCCATGATGTCCATGATAGCCTACATATAAAACCTGAAATATGCGTCGATATTTTACTTTCTTTTCTGATGGTGGATTTATTCGAACAGAAGATGTCACTGGTGTATAGTAATCAAGTTATGCTTGGCACACATGGAATTTTAAATCTCAATCACGTTCGTCATCATTGCTGGAAAACGAATATTTCTATATCTCGTTGGTAAAAATTGTACGAAAAACCCGAATTTATTAAATAGAAAACCTGCATGACGTAATTTGTGGACGAAATTTAAAGGTGTGGGTTTGAGATTTGTGACAGTTTGTGACAGGGGAGGGATGTCAAAAACCGCAAAATAGCGTGACGTACTTTATGGACGTCCCCTCGGATAGATCTAATGCTCTGGTTTTCCTTGGCATCTATCTAACGTGGACTATGCATCTTTTTTCATTTGGGTGAACATTTAACGACAAGTTTGGACATTACTGTAGAACGTTCGAACGATCCAGGAACAATTTTTTTATGCCTGCCTGAAACTTTTTCCAATCCCTTTCCATATGTCTGCTCCATAAGGCCTAATTCAAGAATGCATTCAAGGTTCTTCGAATGCTGCTAAAAAGCTGTCTCGAGCATCAGTGTCCTATAGTAACTGTAAAATCCCGGGGTTTAAAAAAGAAGATTTTACGGTTTGCATTACGAGAAACATTGGACAATTTTCCATTAGCAGTTCAGAGTGATCTTCATCGTCACTTTTCGTCGAAACTATCGGCATTTGAATCCCCAAATGGGCATAAAGAAACGCTTTACGAGAAATGCTCTTGTTGTAAAGGAAATTTCAATGACGCAAGAAAATTTCGATCTCCAGCATTTTATGACACTGGATGGCAATTTCACAGAACTGTTCCAAGACGTGCCCTTCTGGCGAAAGATCTTCTTGCTCGGGTGCATTTTGGATTTCTTCCTTGTATTCAGTAAATTTATCTGGAATCAATCGGCCCATCAAATGTACTTGTACACAATTCACCTCGCCTATACATGCTTACGTGAAGACTACTGTGCTTATCTGCTAATCGGAAGAAAATGTTGCAAGCAAGAAGAGGTCGTTCTAAACTACTCTTTCTTGTACGCAAAGTGTGCTTTTATAAAATCTGAAATTTACTGCTATTTGTCGATATTATTATATATCAATGATCTTCATAAAACATTTTATTTATCATTGAACACTTGAACACGAACACTCGCGCAAACGAAAGCGCCTTTTCCATGCAGACATGAAAGAAAATACGTTATGGAATTCTAGAAAGTTATTGCTACAGTATTGCACATCTCGGCGTAGTCTCGAAATTCGTATTGTTATGTTCCATCGCCATGGGCTGCACTAAATCCAATCAATCGTATTTGTACCGCTATGGCTCCGATAGCACTCCACTCAATTCGGTCAAAAGTGCAATATCCTTGGGGTCACTCGCTTCGAATGGCGGGAAGGCAACGCCGTATCGTCTTTTCTGTCTGTCTGTCTATGTCTGTCTGCGTATGTAAGCGTTGTCGTGTGTGTGTGTGTGTGGCCGGTCGCATAGATCATTCCCGTGCCTTCCGTAGGCTTTCCAGCATCGCTCCGTTCGTTCCAGATCGTGACACGAATTGGAATCTAAAGGCTATGACCGACAAGGGTTCGCATACAGCATCAAATAGGCATTTTCTCTCAAACTGATCCGGGAGAAAACTCACAAAAGTTTTTTCCAAATTCAGTACGATAACTCAATGTCTAAGTCTGCTTACGATATGATGAATGGTCCAATAAACAACCTTGAAATGCTGCGAAGAGCTTCTTCCCCAATATGTAAAAATCCATTTTCGTTGCATTCGTTAACATGCTTATCACTTTAAAGTTGAAACAGCCATCCACGCTGCCATCTGTCTAAAGTATTGTGACTCCATTTTAGCCTTAACGGAAGTAGAGAACAACGATTTCAAATAGAATTCAAAGCGCGGCGTCTCATTGGCTGATGAGAATCACGTGTTTCGTGGACGCCGTTGCTTAGTTATCGATCGGCTACGGTTTCCAGCCGCGTTTCGCTAATAAAAATCAAGAAATTTCCAGGAGACGACTTCGTTGTCATTAGCAACATTTGTGCTGACAGGAGGCGGTGGTTTAACAGGTGGTTTAAACATGTCGTTCAGCGATCACGTGACGCAGCACAACCAATAGTAAAAGGGCCCATAACCTGTTCTTTCAAAGTCAAATTCAGTCGCGCGCCAACGGCAACAAGCGCACACACACACACGCACACGCACACGGCAATATATTAAGCGCTATCTAAGCTTAATATGCTCCACGCGACGAGACATTTGTCGCTGTCGTCGACGGTAATTGTCGGCATTTTGTCGCATGGTCGTTTCATTAGCGCCTTTATGTCAGATATACTCGGTCGCCATCTCTCTCTCTCTCTCTCTCTCTCTCTCTCTCTCTCTCTCTCTCTCTCTCTGAAAGGTCTTATCTACGGTCGAGAATTGATAAAAAATAATCACGCCTGCGGTCATTGGCTGCTGCGACTGACGAGCCTCCAGACATCTTAGACGGATGAGGAATACGTATGAAGAATCCTCCCCAACCCCCCATCCCCACCCACCCCCAATAACCGACTGGCCACTGCAATGGGCGGCGAAGGTGGACATGAAGACCGAACCGACCGGAAGTGATCTCCAGTGATCTGAATCGACAGGACGAAGACAGCGCCATCGATCGGCCAATGGCCGTGGACGCGTCTAACGCTCACGGAACCAGATATCACATTGACCCAGAGCCGTAGCTAGGGGCGCGGAGGGTGGAGGGGGAGGGGGGGAAGCCGCCCCGGGCGCCGACCGGTGGGGGGGCGCATTTTGGATGTGGGAAACAAATTTAAAAAAGCTACGCGCGCGGAGCCAGAGATCACATTGACCCGAGTTCGAAGACTGTTGTTGCCAGGGAAACATCGACACAACGAGAAGTTGATATCTGGACCTGCTTTAAATCCGCCATCTCTGCCTGATATTCACCATTGAGTCATCCCTAATAGGAACACTATCTCTATCATTAACAACAAGGGCGTAGCGAGGGAGTGTATATCGGTATATATACCTACCCAAAATCAGTATACATATATATATATATATGCAGCTGTATCATCATATGTATACAATAATACAAGATAAGCCTATACTGTAAGGAAGCGCATTTGACTTTACAATCGCAGGCTCAATATAAACCTTGTTCCAAGTTCCCTGGTTCAAGGTTCATATTTTAAATATCTAAACAAGATCTTCTTCTGGAATAACTCTGGGAATTTCGAAAGGAGGGAAGTTCCCAGATTCGCTTATATCTTAAAGACACGTGCAGTCGTGCACGCGTTGTCGTTATTAGAGATTTCTCTTGAAATACAACAGATCTACTCAAAATAAGGAAAATTTTAGTTTTCAAAATCTAGTTTAAAAATACCGACGATCTTGTGCCATCCAATTGTTTGTGGTTAACAGCGAATCACAGACAATTTCCCACCTATACTCAAAATGGGGAATAGTTTTTGGCTAGAAACACGAAGCAGTTTCTAAATCAAAACGCAGGAGCATCGTTCTCTTCCTCTAAATCAGCGGTTCTCAACCTGTGGGTCGCGACCCCGACGGGGGTCGAATGACGATTTCCCAGGGGTCGCCTGAAACCTTCGAAAATATGAGGTTGTCTCTTTTTTGATGCGCAAACCTTATAATTGCACTAAATTTATCCATTGGTAGTTACCAGTTTTTAAAATTGAATTAGAATGATTTCAAACATTGTAATTGTTGCAGAATTATTATTTTTTAAACAGTTTACATTATGAGCGAAAGTGATTATACGGTGGGGGGTCGCCACATCATAGGGAATTGAATTGAAGGGGTCGCGGAACTAGAAAGTTTGAGAACCGCTGCTCTAAATGGATAATGGGTTTAGACGCAATTTGTTTGAGGTGTCTGTCAGGTATTAAAAACATGTATACAATGTTAGCAGGCTGTCCTGTTCTGTTATCTTCTCTCAAGATCTAAAGTGTATTTTCACTAATTTGCTGATTCAAGGAGACGTGCCCTGCATGTATTCCAAATTCTCCGATCGGCCTGGTTTGTTCGTTTTGACGCAAAACCGAAGATAAATCGCACCGGATAGCGTAATATAGAAAGCAGTCATTTGTTTTCGCATCTTTAGGTGTCAGTGACCACCGCAAATAATAATGATCGACTTCTTGGGGTTTTCTTCTATAGACGATTCCCTACGGACAATGTTCTGCCGGTTGAGAGAGAGAGAGAGAGAGAGAGAGAGAGAGAGAGAGATGGAGAGAGAAAGAGAGGGGGAGGGAGACAGACAGATAGACAGACAGGAATAGAGATGGAGAGGGAGATGGAGATAAACAAGGCTACAGAGATAGAGAGACGGGCAAAGAAAGAAAGAGTGAAAGAGAGAGGGAGACAAAGAGAGGGAGACAGAGAGAGAGAGAGAGAGAGAGAGAGAGAGAGAGAGAGAGAGAGAGAGAGAGAGAGAGAGAGAGAGAGAGAGAGAGAGAGAGAGAGAGAGAGAGAGAGAGAGAGAGAGAGAGAGAGAGGCAAAACGAGAGGAGTGGAAAAAAGAGGGAGGGAGACAGAGAGAGAGAGAGAGAGAGAGAGAGAGAGAGAGAGAGAGAGAGAGAGACAGGCATACATAGACAGACAGAGACAGAAGTAGAGACAGAAAGAGAGTAAGAGAAGATAGCGGAAGTATGGATTGTCGTTGAGGGTGTCTGTTTCGAGGGCGAGAACTCTTAGCAATGGCTGTCACGTCAGTTCCTATAATCTAGAGTTATAGACGACTTCTGCCAGCGTCAGATGACGTCAGACGACGTCAGAAATCGACGTGACAGTTGTCTTCAGATCTTAACCGCTATTATTATCATCTATCAAACTGGTACATATCCTTAGTTAATCTCTTCAGTTCATCCAGTCTCTGTCAGTCTGTCTGACTCTATCTCTCTCTGTGACTTTATCGCTGATTCTCTCTCCGACTGTCTTTCTCTCTGCCTTTCTGTCTCTCTGTCTGTTTCTGTCTGTCTGTCTGTCTCTCTCTGTTCCCATTCTCTCTCCTTCTGTCGGTTCCCATCCCTCTTTCTCTATTTCTGCCTCTGTTTCTGCCTCTCTTAGTCTTTCTCTCTTTTTCTGTCTTTCACTGCACGTTAAAACAGGTCCTAACTCGTATACTCCACTCAGGAAATTGGTACTTCCCTCGCTCCCTATGTCTGTCTCTGTCTGTCTATGTATTGGTCTGTAGCTCTCTGTTCCCTTTGATCATCCTCACTGTGGATCTTACTGTATTTTGATCTTTGTTTTTCTTGACTGACAATTCCCAACCTTTCTTTCCATTCTATCGTGTCAATCTTGATGCGCCGGGTTGTATTCGTAACCAAAAGATTACAATATCTGCAATGTCATTAGCCTAACGTCACTTGTAATCAGTGGCGGCTCCAACGGGGGACCAAGGAGCCCGTGTCCCCCTATTGAGTGCCTGCCCCCCAGCTGCCCCCTGTTGGGACCCTATACTTAATGCTACATACATTAAACAACAAATGGTTGGCCCCATGATTAGAAGCCCCCCCCCCACTTGCCAAATCCTAGAGCGCCACTGCTTGTAATGCCCACGGCGCAAACCTATGTTTGGCATTCCGTCACTCATTTAGCCGAACATGTGACGTCAGTTCAGTGAGTTTTGCAGCGTGAGTCAAAGAGAAGATAACAAAAGAACTCATTTAACTCATTTAACTTTTGTCTTTGATTTGAGACGCAGTTCTTAGAGTGTCCGCTCTGCCTACAGCCAACCGGGGTTCGATTCTCGGGCGTTCGCATGTTCACCGGCCCAGAGCGCAAATTAATATTGTTTGCGTATAACGCTATCAGATGTAATAGGATTCCTTGGAGAGGATCAGTTTGGGTTTCGGAAGGGGAAAGGAACACGGGATGCAATAGGATGCTTAAGAATGCTAAGTGAGAGAAGACTTCAAAATGGAAAAAATATCTATATATGCTTCGTGGATTACGAAAAAGCGTTTGACAGAGTAGACTGGAGGATTTTGATGAGAGCACTGAAAAGGGTGGGAGTGGATTGGAGAGACAGAAGACTGATAGCAAACCTATACCTTGGACAGTCAGTGAAGGTGAGAATAGAGGGAGAACTGAGTGAATCGTGCATGATTGGCAGAGGAGTAAGGCAGGGATGTCCACTGTCACCGCTGCTGTTTAACATATACATCGAAGAATTAGTACAAGAGGCGATGGAAAATACAGATAAGGGAGTTAAAGTTGGAGGAGTACTACTAAAGGCGCTGCGCTTCGCAGACGATCAGGCCATGCTAGCAAGCAATCAAAAAGGGCTTCAGGAAGTAATGGATAAACTGATACAAGTGTCAGAAAATTATGGAATGAGAATCAATACAAAAAAGACTAAAGTTATGGTAATAAGTAAAAAAGAAGGAACGAGAGTGGAAATAAAGGTTTACGGAGCAAGTGAGAGCAAGTGAAGGAATTTAGCTATCTAGGAAGTCTGATAACAACCGATGCCAGATGCAATAAAGAGATAAGAAGACGTATAGCAATAGCAAAAGAAGCTTTTTACAAGAGAAAGGAGCTGATGCAAAGTAAACTAAAACTAAACCTAAAAAAGAGACTGGTAAAAACATTGATATGGAGTGTGGCGTTGTATGGGGCGGAGACGTGGACAATGAGAAAGGAAGATATAAAACGATTAGAGGCTTTTGAAATGTGGATTTGGAGGAAAATGCTAAAAGTAAAATACACAGAGCATAAGACAAACGAGGAAGTCATGAAGGAGATAGAAGAAGAAAGAAGCCTGATAGATACAATCCGGAAAAGGCAGAGAAATTGGATGGGACATGTCCTCCGGCATGACTCTTTACTAAGAACAATAATCGAAGGAAAAATAGAGGGAAAGAGAGTGAGAGGTAGACCGAGAAAGATGATGTTGGAGTGGATGATGAATAAAGGATATCAGGAACTCAAAGAAGAAGCAAGCAATCGATCGGAGTGGAATAACTGGATACCTGGACCTGTCGAGAGACAGAAACACTGATGATGATGATAACGCTTTAGGCTGATTACTAGTTCATTAATACCAAAGCGTTATATAAATGCACAATTTACATTTGACTGCGGTACTATACGAGAGCCCATTGCACGCTTAGAAATCCATCAGTACCTCTGCTCTTCTCAGGGTGGGATATTTTTACACCCCTTAACACTCTCCCCAACACCACCCTAATACCCTCCCCCATCTGAACCTGGAATGACCGTTTTTGCTTGTCAGACCTTTTTGACAGGGGACCCTTAGATTATACCGACACCCCCCCCCCCAATTGATAATCCTAGAAACAACCCTGTTCTATTCTATTCTCTAGTCCTTCCTCTATTCTCTATTCTATTAAACGCTATAACATAGCTAGAGCTAAAATCAAGAGCTAGCGATTTACAAATGTTCATAAGATGTGCGAAATAAATGCGTCTTGAGGGCAGTCGCAAACGCTTCGAAGGATGCAATAGATGTCACTGAGGCGGGAAGAGCATTCCAGAGATGAGGGTTGCCGCGGGTCACGGATCTTTCCCCCAGCATCACCGTCTTGGACGGAGGAGGAGGGACATGACGGCGAAGTCGCTTGTTTGATCGCAGCTGTCGTTTCTGACAGTCTGTCGGCATCGGCCGCTGTATGAGCGCAGCAATATACTCCGGGCAGAGAGGATCGTTCAGTGCTCGGAATGTCGACGTTCAACGCTGACATTCCAACTCAGGGTCCAAATAGGCTACAGCCGATTTTTATAAAATTACATGGTCGTTAACGAACGTTAAGTCAGGGGCTTCTATCCCTATTTAAGGCGGGCGCAGCTGCGCCCGGGAAAACAGAGGGGATATTTTTCTACTAATCTGAACTGAACCGAGACTGATATTGATTCAAAATAACACTGACCGTGACGTAATCAATGATAGCTATGCCTAACACAAAGGATAAAAAGCTGAATATAATACTAAGTCTACAAGGGAGCAAATTAACAGAGGGAATTTGTAATTTGGGGGGATTGCCCGGCTGCAAGGGGGAGATAGAAGCCGCTGCGTTAAGTCATTCACAAAATGGGTGAACAACTTTCTCAAGGCTACTACGCAGTGGCTAGAGTCAGATTCGAACCCGCTACCCTCCGGTCGCGTGGCAAGAGTCCTACCACTGCTCCACCGCGCCCCCGTTTCCTGATTCTCTTCAGCAGTTATCAGAGCCCGTTGTCTCGAACTAAAGTAGCTTTCACTTTCAGTTCCACGGTTTGGTAAACTCTTGATGGATGAAACTAAAAGCGCTGTCTGACATTGAAAACTTGCGGAGAAGAGAGTGATCAAGAATTCCATTATCAGGATTTATCAAAAAGTAATAATAATTCCACTTAATTTCCAGATATAATTATGCTCCGAAGCTCCAGGATTTGGCAAGTGGCGGGCCGTTGGGGTGACAACTTCTATAAGAATGGGGGAAGGGGCATCAAATGTTCATAAACCTGGACTATAGTTAAGTTGCCTAGAATGAGTGTACTGAAAAGTAAAGGGCTAGGCATTCAATAGGAGCACGCCACCCCAACCCCAACCCCACGAACCCCTGTGGAGCCGCCTCTATAATAATAATCTGTCAAAATGAAAAATCTTTCGCAAAATCCAAACGCAGCGCGCTTATTGAATCATTTTCGACGCGTAATAATGCGCTGTCAGTTGGAGTTACGGTGTTTATTAAGAGGACGAAAAATGATAAACAGAACGAAGCAGAGAGGCATACTGAATACTGATTGGGCTACGAAGTCTTTTTTGGGGGGGCGGGGGTTGAGGGGTTGCCAGGGCACCCACAAAGTTCCCAATTGCGGGGCCGCCCGGTTAAAATGGACAAGATTTTTGTATTTGCAGCTATATCCCCCATATCCTCCGTCCTCGTGGACCCGAATGTTTATTGTAAGGGGGGAAGCACAAAATATACCCCCACCCTGGGTGCTGCTGAAGAATTAACCATTCCAGAAACCATTCGTTCCATTTACCGTGTGTCAATCTGAGGATGATCGAGCACCAGAGTACCAATATCCTCAGAGGAGTACCAATATCCCGAGAGGAGTACCACTGTACCAGTATACCGAGAGGAGTACCATTATTCTGAGAGGAGTACCAGTATACTAAGAGAGGTACTAATATCCTGAGAGAAGTACCAATATTCTGAACAGAGGTGTATCGTCCCAATGCTACTTTGGCTTTAGTCATGGGCGGCACACATGACGGGGGAGCGGCAAATTTTGGAAGCGACATTTTTTTGCTTGTCAGCTGTAATAAGAGTGAAATTGGGGCGGCATTTTTGCCAGGAGCCATGGGCGGCACGAGTGCACGCTAGGCCACTGATCCTGAGAGGAGTAGGATGCAGGACCTGTTTTAACGTGCAGTCATACACTGAATGTACAGTGATGAGATGAAAATGTGCAGTGGTAAAATGCAATTTTCTGTGCTTTGTGCAGTGATAAATTTTCCGGACGTCCTTTTTTGGCTTATTTTTTTCGTGCGGATGTGCACAAATGTTCTGACTTTAGTGCAGTGATAATTTTTTCTTAGAACAGTCCCTGAGGAGTGAGTACAGTACCAATATCCGGAGAGGTGTACCAATATCCCGATAGGATTATGCCATGCACATCGCCGCATTGCACACAGTCTATCGGGTACATTCAGGATATGAATGTATGTCGTAACATGCAGCAATCGCACGCCGTATGAAATACGAACTGCGAAATTTCTACCGACTGGGCGTTGTAAGAGTATACAGTGTGAGGTGACATCGGAGAGAAGGGGGGGGGGGCATTTGTGAGGAGGGAGGTGTCCGCCTTGTTGTGCTGCAAATACCGTTCCCGATGGTTGCCTCGCCCGGGCCCTAGATGTCGCCGGCGTCTGCTCTGCAATTTTCCCGGCGGCGGCGGCGGCGCGACCTGCGACGCGTCAACTTCATTAGATCCGTCGACGACGACCGCCGCCGCCGAGACCGAGCAATCCGAGGTCGGAACTCTTGAACCGGCGCCGCAACTCGATTGTCTCTGCGACAGATCAGCAACAACAACCACCATCACCACCACCACCACCGCGGCCGCCACCCATCCACCAGTCGCAGCAGCTGTGGTGTGGGGGTGGGGTGAGGGGGCATATACACATTGGGCACGACCGTACGCCGTCACCGTTGACGTACTGTGGGGATCTGGTCGGACGAAGTCATCGATCGTTTGTGGGGTCGGAGGGGGGGTCGGAGGGGGTCAGGGGCCTTTAGTTTTCTCATTAATTGTTTGTGGCAGTGACGTCGTCTCGACGCATTCGACGGGCAACAGACGGCGGGTCGGCTCCCCGACTGTAATCTCCAGCAGATGGGCAGTTTAACCGATTAGATGGCTGCGCCCGCCTGCCCATCGTGTATTCGGTCGACTGGGAGAACGGAAAATCGGGCATAAATCTGAATGGACCGGGGGTTGAGAGAGAGAGAGAGAGAGAGAGAGAGAGAGAGAGAGAGAGAGAGAGACAGACAGACAGACAGACAGACAGACAGACAGACAGAGACAGAGACATAGACAGAGACAGAGACAGACAGAGACACAGACACAGAGAGAGAGAGAGAGAGAGAGAGAGAGAGAGAGAGAGAGAGAGAGAGAGAGAGAGAGAGAGAGAGACGGAAAATAGGCTTTTTATATGTTTCGTTTGACCCCCGAACCAGGTTAAATCTATCGGAATAGAAGAATAGACCCTACTAATTCATTCTAAAATCTATTCAGACCTAACGTATATTTTTTCAAAAACACTTTTTCTCCCAATATTCTATCTATCTATCTGTCTGTCTGTCTGTCTGTCTGTCTGGTCTGTCTGTCTGTGAATGAGCATTGTTTTGTAATGACGGACACTTTCCGTAACATTTCGTGTGATATTAAACAGAGGCTGGTCAATGTGTTAGCATAACTTGAGCCAAGATAAAGGAGACATACAGGCATATAATAAACATTACTGCATATTGCGGGCCTAACTATATTCTGATGTTCTGTCAAAGACTGTAGATACGTAATACGTGGCAAAACATCGCTTGTCCGAGATTCATAAGTTTATTCTTTGGCTTTTATATTGCGTATCCGATTGCTTCTAGGTGAAACTATGGAGGGTGGGGGGACTGCAAACTGGGAAATTTCCAGAAATCCAGTCCCTAGAGCACCGCCGACCGTCATGGCAACCGCCGATGAAGCTGAGATAGATTGGCCAGTCGAACTCCTGGGCATGCTTCGTTGAGCGCTCTGACCGCCCAGCTGTTATTGGCTTTAAGACGAAAATCTATACAAATTTCCGTTGGGCCTTAACCGGCAATGCAAGAACGTGACCATACGTTGCTATATCAGTCATAATAACACAGATATTTTTGACACTTTTAAGAGGCGATGAGATCGCCCAGCAGTGTCAATAAAAGCTACAAAAACGTTTTGCAGTGAATCGTACTTTTGTAGATTCTTATAAGAGGGCAGAGGCAGTGACGCAGACTAGAAGTATTCAAAAATTTTGATGCATTTAATTTGGCGTTTAATTGTACATTTTTTGTTATTTTGCCACAGCGATGTCTAGTCTTATTCACTGATAAATAATAAATATAATTAATAACCGGATATAGTCTGGATTATGTTGGTGTGCTGCTTTCTTTCGGGTGGAATTTGCTTTTAACTTATAATTGAAATCTAACCTCTATTGTCCAGCAATAAGCCTTTAGTACAATCAAATCTCGTCTCTTTCCACTTCTTTCTCTATAGTCTGCCTCAGACATGTGCATGGGTTGGGTCCACCAATGGCTTGGGTTGGTTTGGATCAGACCAGAGTTGTCCATGCCAGGGTCGGATTTCTGAACTCAAAACTAGCCCACCAAGTAAGTAAAATCTCGTGAACTTATAGCCTATAGCTTGGCTTTTTCTGTGCAATGCCATAGAAGCTGTTTATTCTTAGACGCAAAATCTAACTTTGAAATAGCAATAGCCAAAAGGTTGGGGGGAGGGTCATCCAGTCGAGGGTCGGTATATCCCCAAGGGACGTTGTGGTTGGAACGCAACTGTTGCGGAGGGGTTGATATTTGAAGGTTCGATTAGATCGATTTCTAGTTTGTAGAGATCGATGGATCCAGAATTTTCGTTTATTGAGCGATTTTTAAATCTTTGATGTTGCTTCCACACTCTATTTCAGCACACCGCGATTTTTGCAATGACTAGAGAAACTGGAATGTCGTCGGTACATTTAGAGGAAGGCGTAACTTGGTTTTGCACCCTGGGTCCGCCACAGTTGGTCACGAAACAGTAATACTCCATGCAGTTTGTATGCTGCAATTTAGAATTTAACTCCAAATAAGTAGGTAAAATCTCGTGAATTTATATAGCGCTTTAGAAAAGTAGAACCTATTCTTAGTGGTTAAACACTGCAAATTTAGCGATGCAGAAATATTTGAAGAAGACATCATTCGTTAGGAGAAGAGGATAAATGTTATACGAACATGTAAAGGCCATAGCCTATAGGCCTAGAACGACTGTTACATTTCAAACAAGGAATAACAAAACAGGAAAGGGGCAAAATGGGGAGAGGACAACGAAAACGAAAGCCCGGTATATATATATATATATATATATATATATATATAATAATGACTCCCATATAATAATGACTCGCAAGTCACTATTATACATGTAAACAGGGTGCGATTTGTGACCTGGAGCAGTGGGGGGGGGGGATATGTCGAGCTTGGGGGATGTAGTTGTTGGGAAATGTAGCAGTGGGGGATGTAGTGGTGGGGATGTAGCAGTAGGGGTGCAGCTGGGCAGTGTAGGGGGGAGATTCCCCCTCCCCCTACAAATCGCGCCCTGCATGTAAATATAATAATAACGGGTGAGTTATTATTATATATAATAATGACGGTGTAGTTATTATTATATAAGAGTTAATATAATATGCTATACCGGCAAGGCGAATTTTCGAAAAAGGATGGAGAGATAGGATAAAACTACGGGACAAAGAAAAGAAGGTAGGAGGAAGGAAATATGAATGGAAGGAAGGATTGTAGGCAGAATATGAGGAAGGACGGAAGCAGGGAGAGTGTGGGAGGAGACGCTATCCATGGCAATCTGATTCAGTTTTTTTTATTTCAAAAGATCGATAAATGACAAAAGAACAAAAATGCCGACGAAATGTGAAGAGAGAATCCAGACAGACGCGGAAATAGGATGGGATCGATCCATGTCCATTATTTGTCCGTCGGGATTAAAAGGATGGAGAGGCGGCAGAGGCGGCAGAGGGTACAGGGCTGGTGCTGTGACCTCTCCTCCTCCTCCTCCTCCTCGTCCTCCTCAATGCCACATTTCATCGATTGTCTCTGTTGTCGGCCGCAATCATATTTTTGGTCGCATGGAAAACGCTCCAGTCAAATGCGCCTAGGGGAGCGGTGACGTAGGATATAGGGTCGGGGTGGAGGGAGGTGGGGGAGGAGTTGGTTGCCCATCGATATGCGAGTGACGATGGGACGACGGCGGAGCGTCTATCATGACGACGACACGCCCATGGGACATGCGGGGATTGTTCCGGTTACGGTAACCGGTCAGAAGAAATCTGGGTCTCGGCCGGGCGACATTTAATTACTTAGGCGTCGGTAGGTGGCGCGATCAGACGGACGTGCAGCGAGACACGAGGCGAGACACGACGCAAGACGATGACGCAAATGTGCAGATTACGCGTCTTGTTCGCGCAGACGCAAAATACCTAACGGCTGGCGCGAAGCAGATAGCCTACGTCCGCGGACTGTAATGTCACAAGTGCGGCGTTGAATTCGAACGACGCCGCAACTCAATCAGCGCCCCAAGCAAGCGATGATTTTTTTCTCGGTCTCGGTTGCCTTGCCTCTATAGGTCGGCACAAACACAAACAGATTCTTCGCTTTCGCGAAACCGATAGCCTCCTTTGTTCAACGGCGCTTTCCCAACAGATGAGAGCGAGCGAGCGAGCGAGAGAGAGAGAGAGAGAGAGAGAGAGAGAGAGAGAGAGAGAGAGAGAGAGAGGATGAGAGAGAGATTTGAGACCATCATTATAAACACACGAACACACAATCGCTGGTCGAGTTCTATTATGATAACATTCGCCTTTGGAAACGCAGGATGAAAAGAACCGCGCGCACGAGAGAGAGAGAGAGAGAGAGAGAGAGAGAGAGAGAGAGAGAGAGAGAGAGAGAGAGAGAGAGAGAGAGAGAGACTCAGAACAAACAGAAATAAATGTGAAATATATCCACTATATATCACTCGACGGACTTCTATCAGCGTATAAGCAATGTAAGAACTTGTTGCCTTGACTCATTGTCGCTGGCGAAATTGAAACCTGATTCTTCAGTTGCGGCGGTTTTGTCTTGAAAAGAAACGAACGCTATCAATTTCAGAACACAAACACACACACACAGGGACACACACACAGGGACACACACACAGGGACACACACACAGGACACACACATATATATATATATATATATATATATATATATATATATATATATATATATATATATATATATATATATATATATATATATATATGGCCCTACTCCGGATACGCCATGTTGGCAGCGCTTGAACGTGTTTTTGCGTGTTTATAACCGTTCTTGACAGTTTTGCCGACGTCTTGTGCTTGAAGTTGGCGCTAATCGTGGAGATCAGAGATGACAATGGGTCATGCATGGGTTAAATGGATCGCCAATATTCGACGGATCGGATTTCACAATATTACTGTTAAATATTTCTATTTCGCTATTTCCTTGAATAGTCAGTCGATACGTGCTATAGAGACGAATATTGAAAATCCGCTGCGATATTAATCGACTTGTAGATGTACAGTATGCAGTTTACCTTAAGACCTTTGATTTTTCAGTCTAATGGATTTGACCTCTAATATAGAAGGCGTCTTGTTTTCAGCATAAAGTCAATTTCTTTGGGGAGATGACATGAGGAATTTCAAAAGCGCTTTAGGCGATGTCAAGTCAATAGGCCTTTGATATCGATGCCACTAAAACAATATATATATATATATATATATATATATATATATATATATATATATATATAGCCTATATATATATACAAATACATATATACAACAAATATATATACCATATGAAATATTTTGTTCCTGTAGTTGCTTCTATATTAGACATTCAACTCTCATTCATTGGGAAAAGTGGGATAGAAAGGGAACATCATTTCGAAGACTGTCGCTTCCCTAAGGTACGGTTCCATTAGGGGATATGTTATCTGGATATATTCCCTTACGAGTCCATTAGGCCTACGTTGTCCTCGGACAGTATGTGGATAAACCCTAGGATAAAAGGGAGCCGCGCTTATTGCAAAAACTTGTAAGATTTTTAATATTTAGCACGTCGAATTCATTAATAATAATAATAATAATAATAATAATAATAATAATAATAATAATAATAATAATAATAATAATAATAGTGCGATTTAAAGTGGTGTAGGAGGCCCATTAAGCCTATATGAAAACCACTGTTGTAACTCTCCGCATTCAATAACCTAGTTTTCCGAGATAGCCTTCGAATCCGTTCACCGTCTCAACTGTCACTCCCACCTCGTCCAAGTCTGTTCCATTTGTCCACAACCCCTGCACTAAAAAAATTCTTTCTTGGACCCATCCTCTGCTTAAACAATTTGCATGTGTGGCCTCTTGTGCTGCTACGGTGTGCCAATCAGCCAATGTATTAAAAGAATCGATCGTAAGGCACATTATAGCCGCCGCTCTTTTCAGTTTCGTCTCGGATCTCGATGCTATCGGTGGACCAGGTGCACGTCGTCAGCGACGGAGCTTCGGTGATGCTCGACTGTAAGTTCACGGCCGACCAGTACAGTCTATTCGACTATCCCGTCCTGTGGCGCAAGACACAGCAAGACGAAGACATCCAGGTGAACGTCATGGGTAACATTAACGAACCGTTTCTGTCGAGCAACCGCTTCGACGTCATCTTCACATCGTCTGCCACGCGCTACGACCTTCTTCTGTCCATCGAAGGTAAGTAAATGATTTTTGTGGTCTTGGGGAAAATCTCCCTCTAACAGGCCTGGATAAAACGCTGGCAGATACCCAATCTGACCGTGAACTTCTATAGCGCCAATGTATAATGTACAGAAGCGTCAGTTCGGCGCATCAAATCTTAATCGCAAAAGAATCGATTCAAAAGGAGATCAGATTGAAGAAGAGAGCAGTGGCGGTTCCACGTGGAGGATGAGTGGGGATGCAGCCCCCACCTGACTTTTTTTGCTTGTGAAACTTATTTTTGGGTAAAAGTCTAGTAAAACTACGGGGAAAACTGCGGGTGACATTTTCTTTGCCTGTCAACCTATTTTTTTTCGGTAAAAGTGTACTAGAATTAGGGGAAAACTCCCTTTTGTCAGCCTTTTACGGCAAAGTGTATTAATATTTTCCTTCTCTTTTCATCCCTCCACCAAATTCCTATGAATTCATTTCATCCCCCACCAAGAAGTCCTAGAACCGCCACTGGAAGAGAGCATACTATAGGACCGTCTGTACACTGTACAAATGAACTCCATGACCGGTTGCTTAAAGTGCGCAAAATACTGTAGATGCCTGCTATAGTTCTGTTTGTCTTATGGCCGTATAACAGATACTTTGATGGGTTTTGCAGACGTGGTTGTCGAAGACAGTGGAAACTACACTTGTGAACTGAGGGGCCCTCAATCGCTCGTGTTACATCATATCACGCATTCCCTCTACGTTCGCGGTAAGCAGATTCGCTCGTGTTAAGCCTAAATTAGGGCTAGCCGTTTAAAGCGGCGATTTTTCGGGACTAGGCGGTCCTAAATATGCGAGAGAAATGCGAAAAGTTTCCATTCGTGCGCCCATTTTGCCTTGCATATTGGCAGAAATTGGTATTTAGGTTAAAAAGAGGCGAACGAGCTAAACAGCCCATCCAGATGGTTACAACAATTAATTATTCAATCCTTCATTTTGATTACTGCATTCTATGCTTCGATTGGCCTATATTCGCTGGGAGGGTGGGCTCATCTTGTCTTTCTAATGCTTTCTCAGCAGTCAGCAGTGGCGGTTCCAGGATTTCTTGGTGGGGAGATGAAATGAATTCATAGGAAGTTTGTGGGTGGGGGAACTAGAAGGAAAGAAATCAATACTGTAGACTTTGCCAAAAAGGCTGACAAAGAGGGAATTTTATCCATAATTTTACTACACTTTTACCGAAAAATATGTTGTTAAGCAAAAAAGCTTATCCGCAGTTTTTTCCCCGTAGTTTTACCAGAATTTTACCAAAAAATACGTTTCACAAGCAAAAAAGTCAAAAGAGTCCGGTGGAGGATGCAGCCCCACCTGGAAGTGGAATATTATTATGTTAGCCTACAAAATATTGAAACCTTGGAATTATCAGTAACACTGACAGATCAGCCATCCATTTCGTGTCAAGGTGCACCTTTCCATATCGGCAATTCAAAGAATTTTCCAGTCCTGCCACTCATATAAGTTTCTCAACAATAAAACGGTTGAATAACTTACGCAAAATTTCAACCAGTGAATGAATTCCTCGTATATGCGCACACGAAAATTTTGCATGTACACAAAAAACGCGCGTACAGCATTGTGCGGAACATGACAACAAGTGAACAGCAGAGATGTAGTACTTGGTACTGTTGAGTTGTACTCGAGTACAAATTTTCAGTACTTGTACTTGTACTTGGAGGCCACGTTACCTGTACTTGTACTCGAAGTTTTTGGAATGCGTGTACTTGTACTTGGAGGCCAGGTACTTGTATTTGAAATATTGTGTACTTGCTACATCTCTGGCGAACAGCAATCATATATATTCGACCAGGGTGCGATTTGTGACCTGGAGCAGTGGGGGGATATGTCGAGCTTGGAGGGGATGTAGTTGTTGGGAAAGTGTAGCAGTGGGGGAAGTAATGGTGGGGGGATGTAGCAGTAGGGGGATGCTGTTGGGCAGTGGGGGGGGATCTCCCTTCCCCCTACAAATCGCGCCCTGTATTCGACTGTTCGACTGTTACGCTTACAAATACTATCTCCTGAACTTGGAGACAGTCTAGCTTAACGGCGTTAAAAGAATTTAGATAACTTTTCACAAGTTCATCTGACGTCAAGGAAGAGTGCTATTCTCTCGTCTATCGCTCTCTCGGCGCCACTTTCTGTCGGTGCAGAAGAATGCGCGCAGCTCTTAGTCTGCGGTGAATTCGCACCTTGAAATTGCTTTTCGTGCTAAAGCGTCACAATGTAACAGTTTCCATGGTAAGTGCGCGAGTAGATTTGTCAAGTCTAAGACTAGAATTCCGGCGAAAATCTAAACTCTGCAAATTTTAAAAGCTGATGTCGTCTGTCGCGTCAAGCTCTTCGGTTGACGGTGTAACGTAATTTGATCGTAGTGTAACGACCTCGTCCATTGACGACGTACACAATATCTTCGCTTGAACCTTAAGTAACGTTGTATAACTAAAAACTATTATGCAAAAACCAACACTATAGTTTCCAGTGCTGGAGTTGCCGGGAGGAAAGGTGTGGGTGTGTGTGGGGGGGTTGAACCCCCAGCTAACTTTGCAACCCTCTCAAAAATCGCATATCGGGTACATGCAGTTTCTGTCATTCATTGAATTTCAGTCGAATGAAAGTCTCAAACCCGCCCCCTCCAGCTCAAATTTTGCAACTCCACCACTGATAGTTTCAGCACTATGTACGCGTTTCCTGAATCCGTGGAACGAAGATAGTGTTCCAATTGCGTCCACCATGAAAAAGACAAACAAAAATGTTGGCATTCGTAATAGCGAACCCCCCCTAAGGAGATGAGTGTATGACGATAAGATAGAGTGCGATGGGGTCAAGGTCAGAATACACTGGCGGAGGTCATCTATGACGCAGTCATCCGTCGTAACTATGGCGACCACAAATGCAACCAACGGCATTTTATAATAATTATACGTCATCAGCTCAGTGTCGGTGTTCTGTCATTGGCTGAGTGTATAACACAACGGTCTGGATAAATATTAGGCTATTTATTGTCATAGAAACTAACGATAACTGGATTTCAAATGACTTAGTAGGATTTCTCCTGCGTTGAGAGTCGCTGTCGCTCGTACATCCCTCTGTACCGGCAACGTTTGTTCGCTAAAGCTCTTGTTCTTGATTCTGCAAAATCAAAACGGAAATGCCGACACGCAGTGATCCAACATGCAGGCTATCCATGCACTGCCACGACGCCTTTCTGTCCTCGTTATTTCGAAGCCCTGGCTACGCCACTGTAAATGATAGACAACATGGTTCCAGTGTGGGGGACCATTCTCATCCAGCTGTTGCCGCTGCTGTTTTTATGGTCGAGAGGAGAGAACGTGGTCCAACCACGGCGATCTCTGTCTCTGTCTCTTCTCTGTTTTTCCGAGAGAGGGATATGGCAGGACCCTACACTCTACAAGGGAGTCATTAACATGACGAATATACGTCTTTAGTATACATTTTCGTCTACACATTCTGAGACAGACGGTGTGGAGAATGTCCCCTTGCGGAAATACCGAGACCTATAGTAGTCCCAAACTGTCCGAACTACAGGTTCGTAAAATAATAAAGATCAAAGGAGAAAAAGTTTCTCCTCGGTAGAGCTATCACACGAGATTTTAAAAAAAACACACACGAATACCGGACATACAAAGTGCTCAGCTAAATACTCTGACGATGATCAAATATTTTATCTGGATTCTATGTTGCATAAAGTTTATTTGTCTTGAAGGGGTTTAGACTTTTGGATAGTCAGGCAATACACGGTACCATTCGGTAACTAAATGATAAGACAAACAAGGACAGAGAATAAGCGAGAGAGAGAGAGAGGTGTATATCCAAGCGTACGGTGATAGTACAGTATTCACAAGATTTACTTTACTTTACTTACTTTACTTTACAGTAGAAATTCGTTATAACGTATTTAGCGGGTATGTAGAATTGAGTATGCTATATCCGAGATGCGTTATCTATCCAGTACAATCCAATGCGATAGCACGCCACACGAGACATTGTGCATTGTGGTACGTTATGACCGAGCAGCATGCGTTATGGCTGAGTTCGTTATAACGAAGTTCTACTGTACGTTGTACAGCGACGAAATAGCACGGACTCTGTCTGTCTTTCCGGCGGTGGTCGCGTCGGTTTCAGAGACGCTGCTTGTTTGCCAAATTAGCCTTGTAGATCCGATCGTCCACCTGGGACATCCGATGATCAAGGACCAGGACTTTACGACGGCGCACTCGACTGAAGCGACTCTCATATGCGCCGATAGACCAATCGACGCGGGGCTTCCTCTCACACCCACTCTCTCTCTGCATGCGACGGATTCATAGAGAGAAAGAGAGAGGGGGAGAGACATAGAAAAAGAGAGAGACAGAGACAGATACAGGAACAGAGATAGACAAATAGACTGAGAGACAGACAGAGATAGATAGATAAATAAAGAGAGGTAGAAGCACAGAGAGAGAGACATATAGACAGAGAGGGAGAGAGAAAGAGAGAGAAAGATAGAGTGGAAGACAGAAAATCTAGAGTGACAGAAAAAAGAGACATGTATATATATATATATATAATTATATATATAATATATATATATATATACAAGGCTAATTTATATATATAGTAGACAGACAGAGAGAAAGAGACAGAGACAGAGACAGAGGCAGAGGTAGATAGGGATTTCGATTTAGACAGGCGTGGCTGAACTGTTTTCGAAATTGACTTCTTTAAAAATGGCTTCCCTTGCAAAAATTCTCATATGACTCAATTTCCTCAACTTGAGTCTTCGAAATGGTTTGTCTTGATCAACATTTCGGGAACTTTACTTACTTTAAAGGTCAAATGCACACGCTCCTATAAATAAATGTCAACGTATCTAATGCAATGCACGGCACATCGGACACGAGAACGCAACAGGTGGTTCAGCGCGCATCTATTTCTATCCAGTGTCATTAGACTGTGCACGACTTTACGCAAATTCTGTTATCATTACGTAAATAAAGTACAATCATAATTAATCATTGTCGTCGTAATCACCATCGTCATCATCGTGATCATTGTTATCGTTATCATTCTCATCATCATTATCATCATTATCATCGTTATTATTATAATTGTAGTAATTTATTATTATTATTATTATTATTATTATTATTATTATTATTATTACATCGTCATTTACAGCTGTCTCGTGGGTTGCCATAGCGACGTCAACACCATGGCAACTGAATCGTAGTTTTTAGGGCAAGGTCAAACCTATAGGATGAATTTATGATCCGCAGAATAATTGGTCACTGCTTCCAATTCTGACGCTAGATGCTAGTCGAGTTTTCACGACGTTATTCAGATCCGAGACTCCGAGTCCCTCATTCGAAGAGAGGAGGTTTTCTGTTGAACACCCGACTTTTAAAAAACCCCGTTCGTGTCGTGCAAAGCGACCGGACATTAAGCAGGTCCTAAATCACAGGGAAAAACAGAGGAGGACTGGGAACACGGGTCTTGACGTATACGAACGACGGTTAAACAACGGCTACGGCAGCTCTAGCGACCGTCATGCGGTAATGTTTGAATGCGCTTGACGGAGCATATATATATATATATATATATATATATATATATATATATATATATATATATATATATATATATATTGCTCCACACTATACCGAAGCAATCCTGCGCCCCGGATCTGTATGTGCGTGCGTATTTGTTTGTGTGTCTGTTTCCGTGTGCGTGTGCTTGTATGTATGTATGTACAGTGTGTATGTATGTTTATGTTTATGCGTGTTTGTGTGCATGTGTGTGTTCATGTATGTGTGTTGGTGTTTACGCACTCGTGTTTCTGTATTTGTGCGCGTGTATGTGTGTGTTTGTATGTATGTGTATGTTTAAGTGTGTGTATTTGTATGTTTGTGTTCATGTGTGTGTGCTTGCGTATGTGTGCGTGTATGTGTGTGTGTATAAGTTTGTGCTTGTGTGTGTATGTGTTCATGTGATGTGTGTATGTATGCCTCTGTGTGTTTGAATGCATATGTGTTCATGTGTGTGTGTGTGTGTTTGTTTGCGTATTTATGTGTGTGTGTGTTTGTGTGATGGCCGACGGTGGCTTCTGAAGGGTCCTATACAGTATAAGATCCAGGGACTGGGCGCAATCTTCGAAGTTGAGCTCCGAAGCGAGACAGCGGATTTGCTCGAATCTGGAGCCGCGGTGTCCAGCGGTCCGGCGTCCATCGGCCGTTCTGCTGCCCGCGGACGAAGGACAGAAGCATTTCGACTTCCGACCGGAGCTTTTTTCGATGTCGCTCTAACGAATGGCATGACATGACAACCGACAAAAAATAGCCGAACTCCCCGACGGACGGACGGAGGGACGGATGGATGGATGGATGGATGGATGGATGGATGGATGGATGGTAGATGCGTTTGGGACTCGGTGACTTATGAGGCCCCCGTGGATCGCGCGCCTGGAAAATAAAGCAATTTCCTTCGACTATTTCTGACACTGCTGAGATCAAACGCAGCCATAATAGGCTAACATCGGTTGAAGAATCGCCCAGTCCATTTCGAACCTTTGGCCATATATATAATGATCATCGTTCTTATAATATACCCGTATTATTAAAGTCTAATAAACTCGGAAATTCTCGTCTATTAACAGACGCAGGTTGTTAGAAATTAGATGCGGTCTGCTTTGGCAGATTCCATCGTTTACTGACCTTGGCCTACAATCACTTGTTCGCAATTTGTTTTTTAGAGTTCGCAAAGAAGACTCATATAGGTTGGATTAATCAATTATAATATTATGTGCGTCTTAGATTAAGATTTCAAGCGAATTAGAAGAATCTGAGTAAATGTGAACAAGAAGAACTTGGATTTCACAAAATATGTAGCAGCTATTAACGGTGTCGTCTATAGGTTTATGGATATGAAATCTGTGTTATAGAGATGAGATTTTTTGTAGGAGTTGGAGACTTAACATAGGCGCAGTTAGAGAGGGTGCACTAAACATGTTTTAAATTAGCTTCAATTGTGGGCAGATGAAAATTGTGCGAAAAAGTGCTTTGAAGTTCGCAATTTTGATGAAATTGCATTTCACTAATCCTGCTCATCAACAATCAACCCAAAGGATGCGTAAAACATTTTAAAATAATTCAAATATCGTATTTCGACGACACTACTACTACTACTACTACTACTACTACTACTACTACTACTACTACTACTACTACTACTAGAATATAAAGTTGGTGGAGGGGATGATAATAGAAGGAAAAATCAATAAACTTTGCCAGAAAAAGGCTGAAAAAAGGGAATTTTATCTCTAACTTTGCTACACTTTTACCGAAAAATAGGTGGATAAGCAAAAACAATTTCAAGACATTGCTACTATCGCACGTCGAACGTATAGTCCTACGCATTTCTCCCTGTCGTCCCCATTTCAGCCCCGGTAACGATGGTCATCCTGTCGAAGGGCTACTCCACCGGAGTCGACCACGACAACTCCAGCCTCATCACCGCCCTTCGTCTCGAGGAGAACAAGCCGAGCGTCGTCCGCTGCGACGCCCTCGGCGGTTACCCGCCGCCCAGCCTTGACCTGTACGTCGGTCCGAGGGACGTGACGCGCTACTTCTCCTTCACGTCCGCGTGCGTCAAGGTCACCGGGTCACCGGGTCAGCGGAGGTTCATCTACTCGACGGAGAGGTCGACGAACGGCTATCTGCCTTTGGCCGGCGACGACCAGCAGATGCTGACGTGCGTCGCCACCGTACCCGGGTTGAAGCCGGTCGTCGAAAGCGTTCAGCTGGACGTCGACTGTACGTACTTCGAACTCTCGTATCGCGGCCGTTCGTTGATAGGCTGGCTTTAGGAGAGATTTTAATTATCACCATGTATACGGCGTGCTATCTATGGCAGCGATCCGCAAAGCAAGGCCCGAGGGCCAAATTTGGCCCGCAAAGGTATTTTCGTTGGCCCGCGACGAGATCCCTTCTGAAAAGAAAATCTTGACCAATGTTTATTCATAAAATGCCACTTTTCATTAGTGTTTATTATTGTTGACGAGAATTTATATAGCGCTGTAACATAGCGAGGGCGGCCAAAGTCAAGCACGCTTTACAAGGAGCGTTTCTTTTCATGTGCATTGAACTGCATTCCAAACAAGGAATATGTCTCTAAATGTGTGTATATACCTTATTTACCCATTAAGGAGCATTCTCGTGGTAGTTTTGTGTAAGGGTTGGGGCTAAGGACCACGTGTGTTCAAGATTTTCTGTGGCCCGTGAAAAGAAATTGGCACAGAATTTGGTCCTTTGCTGGAAAAGTTTGCTGACCGCTGATCTACGGTAAGGACAGCCGAAAGTTGAAGAAACAAAATTGAACGTGCTCGTTTGCCAACGCGGCAGTGTTCTCCCAATGAAGTATCACCACAACGGCGCCGAACTTTGCATACCTATTGTGGGCCCCGGACCATCGCCCCCTCCCCATCAGAACATCCTTCTTTGTATGCAGCGGATACTCGTTCGACTAGCGCATCAGGTTTTCACCCGCGTGATCTTGCAGGCGCCGCAGTTGCTAAACTAGACTGACAAACAGAATTTGGAAAAACTGAAGAGGTAATTACATCGAAGACAGTTCCGTAAGCATGACAAAGAGACGCTCTTGCTTTGCCACTCTGTTCTTTTCTTCCATTCGTAACATGGACATCTTGGAGCTTGCCAACAGCTTACCTGATTGATTTGCTGTGCACACGCACACACACACATATATAATGCATATTCTATATTTTTATATATAGTGCACAGTTTACGGCGCTATAGAAGTTGTCCAGAACCATAACCATATTAGTTAAATTACTAGACATGCAACAATTAATTACTCTTAACTTTATAAAGATTAATTTACGAATTCTAAACTTCATAACAGTGTTATCAGCAACAAGAAGAAACGAAACAATGAGATAAAACCATATCTTACAACGGTATCTATTATTTAGAATTGCTTTAGGGGCCGTCCATAAAGTACGTCACTCTCGAGAGGGGAGGAGCCTAAGAAAGCGCGACAGTTTGTAACGGGGGAGGTGGTAAGGACCAGCATGACGTCGCATTTTCAGTATAAATAAAACCTTAGTTACCTTTACCTGCATACCCCATAGAAGGTATATTAAAATACGTTTTTAATCGTCCCTTAACAATTTTCGCCGACATACATTAAATTTTAAGTCTCAATTATATTCGTTATCATTGTCGGAGGTTGAATATCTCTTTTTCTGCAGAAAAAATTGAAATACGTTAAATAGAAAACTCGCGTGACGTAATTTATGGACGACCCTTCAAAGAGTGGATCCGAGATTTGTGGCCGTTTGTGGCATGGGAGCAGAGGCGTCGTGCAATGGTGGCTAGGGGAGTCTACAGACTCCCCACTTTTTGAGAAAGAGAAATTTTTTTTACATGTTATTAATACCTGTTTTATACTTTACATAAATTATATTAAAAAAATAAAAATAATAATTTAGTTAGATACTTAGAAATAAACAGGTTTTATAAGGCAGTGAAACAGACTAATATGAGTCAACTTCCTGTTTATTTGGTCTTTTTATAGACTGATTTAGACTCCCCTTATTTTTTGATGCACTACGCCCCTGCATGGGAGTGGGATGGGGGTGGGGGATGGGGGTGCATGAAGTGACTTGAACACCTGTGAATTACAGTCGTTCTGTCGTCTCAGATTCGCCGAAGGTCGAGTGTCCGGTGGTAACAGAGGCGTCGGTCGGCGATCGAGACGTCAGCCTCGACTGCGAAATATCCGCGAAACCTCCGATCACCGAAGTCCTTTGGATTCTGGACGCCAACGGAACGGTCCTGAAAGAGGGAGAACAGACCACCAATTACATGGCCGTATATACGGTAAGCAGGAGAGAGAACTTAGCATGATTTAAAGTGGCTTAGAAGGCATTACTGCCTGTGTGAAAGCCACTAGGGGCACTAACGGGGCTTGAACCCGCTCCGTCAGCCTGACGCTCCAGCACGTAACCCTCTCTGCCATCTTCCGCCCCCAAGAGAGAGAAAGAGAGAGAGAGACAGAGAGAGGGAGAGAGAACTTTATTAGATTTATTTGTTTATTCATTAGTGAACTCAAGTTCGTTAAAAGAGGTTACATGGCTACTAAGATATAACTTATAAGCCTTCGGAACTACAATAGTAACAGCAACAACGGTAGAAATAATTATAATGACGAAAAATAATTATATACAGCCAATAATGATAATGATGATGATGATGATGATGATGATGATGATAATAATAATAATAATAATAATAATAATAATAATAATAATAATAATAATAATAATAATATAATGAGGTTTAGAGTGGTTCAGTAGGATCGGTCCCGTTTGAGAACCAATGTGTTCGGCTGATGTCCTCCTGGGCATTATGATTGTGGCGCCATAGAAGTCGATTGCTTGTTTGTTCCGTTTGGCGTTTCATTCAGATTATATTATGGAATAGGCCAATCCAAACAGGTGTGTTCTAAAATACGATGATTTGCCGGTTATACGAATGGGTCCTGGAGGCGGAAAAGTAGAAGAGTGTGACTGTGCTTTGAAAATGATATTTTGCGCTGCATAAATGCTTACAGCATCGTCGTGATAAAGTCGGTCGCGTTCAGCTGTACATTCGCCAGGTGGCGTTCGATTCCTTCCGGAGATTCACGATCGTTGCCGAAAACAGAATCGGGATCGCCACAAAGGATGTGGAACTGTCGCTCTGTAAGAACCGAGCTTTATATATATATATATATATATATATATATATATATATATATATATATATATATATATTATAAATATATATATAATATATAATATATATATAAGCAGGATATATATGCAGCCCTTTTGTTTTTAAAAGTATTTTCCCCATAAGCAATATTATGTAAGCGTTTATGTAATATTCTATGCGGAGTTCATAATAGAAACCGATACGGCATGACGTCTGGTCAATATACAGGGTGGCGCAAAAAACCGGACTAGTCACATCCAGGTTTGCATTTAATATAGTCTTCTTTTGCGCCACCCTGTATAAGCAGAAAAGATACACGAAGCATAAAACGTAAAATTTTCAATTTTTGAACGTAACGATGCTAGAAAAATGTAAACTAGCTTTAAAGTTTTTTCGGGACACCGTATATAAGACCTATGTACATAGGTATGTGCCCAAATTCTGAAAACCTATATATCTTCCACATGCATTTTATTGGTATTTGCGCAATTCTTGGCGAAGGCAGCATACTTAGTTCTGGCTTCATATTTGCCAGTGCAGTTTTTCTTCTGTGAAGGCGTTCTATTTTTCGGTCTGTTTTCCTTTTTCAGGTCGTCATACGACCCAACCCACCACACCAACCAGAACAAATCTCGTCTATCGCGACGTAACGCGAGATCTCGTACGTCGAAACTACTTCTACATGAGATCGGTGGCATCTTCGTTCAGACCGATTTCAGTCCCGTTTGCTGCTGTCTTCTGTCTAAGCCTACCTCTTTTCACTCAAGATTTTGGATATGTCACTTTCAGGGATGATGTTATTTGAGAGTTTTTTTTTTAAATAAAAAGATTTTTCTCGCCCGTTAGCTGATGTATACTTTTGAACGGCAAGATGAATCAATTTTTTTAGTTATTTAATTATACTTTCCGCGAATGCGTATTATTTTTTAAAACATTTTCTTTCCAGCCTAATAATTCTTCATGAGCGTGCCACTTCTTATGTACAGGTAGTTTTATTTCGCATGATTCTAAGACGTTTGCAAAGGGAGTTTTGTCCGCGCCCCTTTTCTAATATTATAAGCCGATTTACTTGATATGCGATATGCATACATTTTCCTTTCGGCTGTTTTCTCCATGCATCCAGAGATATAAGCTAAAGTGAAACCAACGTCATCGGTATTTTTCTTTGATGTAAAGTTTGAACAGCGACTAACTGCTTCACTGCTCTACGGTCTCTGTAACTGTTGCGTTGAAGACTCAGCGTTTCACACACCCTCCTCCTCTGCCGTGGGAGATTTGTGGCAGTTGAGGGGGAGGGGGTAGGGAGTGGTGTGATGAGAAATTGTCGGAGCGTTACACACTGAAATGTCTGCCTTAATCTTAACATTACCGTTATTAACTTATTACTCCCATCTGGGAGAGGAGTCTATGTATTGGGGGGGAGGGGGGGATTCCCCTATCCGGCCTATCTGCAACACTGGCTGAAGTAATTTGCTGGTATTTTACTGAAGCGCATTTATTTTGAAGCTCTGTTATTCGCTTCAAGCTGAACATGTTTGTACACTGGCAGCTCTACAGAAATTGAAACTCTTTCAACAGTCGCACGTTCTTTGACCGAAAGAAAGAATCGACCGCATTCGCGCGCATATTGCATTTTTCATAACGTGTAATCTGGTGTCGAATCGCAAAAATATGGATCATGAAGATTGAGCGAGCTCAAATAACGTCGACACGACGTTGAGTTTCCGTGACAGCAGCGCTCGGCATCTGCGGAACGGCGTATCTATACCGCGTGAAAAATTGTATTGTCACAGGGGCGGAGCTAGGGTGTCCGTCCCCCGGGGGTTAAAACCTACTGATGCCCCTCTCCCGCGTCCGAAAATCCTGACTGACAAGCAAAAAAGGTCGACTCTTATTTCGCTTGGTTAAATTAGTTATATGAGCGCGGACGGTCTATACAATTATATTGATGGTTTTTGTTGGCTTCTTTTTTCTTTTTTGCTACCTTAAACCCGATTTTCGGGAGATACAGTATATGTACCCATGCCCTTAGCTTCGCCTCTGTATTGTTAATAACTATAGAAATGGCTGACGGATATTTTGCTGATATTTTTGGAAATCTAATTAAAGCGTTTGCAGAAATGTTTTATTGTTTCTGTCTTTCAATTCAGACATCTGGTTTCCTTCGAGGGAATAATTCCCACTTGACCCCAGTTTGACCAACGTGCCTATGGTGACTAATGATGATGATGATGATGATGATGATGATGATGATGATGATGATAATAAT